>OZ038480.1:66043182-66110682 GCA_964036315.1 Acanthosepion esculentum | reverse complement strand
TGGTTTGGTAGTTTGGAATAGGGTGGAGAGTAATGGTTATGTTCTCCCTGAAGGCAACCATTTTATTTCATCCTATTCCAAGAATGAATGGGGTAAGTGCATTAGAGCATGGTGGGAGTAGTAATAGTTGTGCTGGAAACAAGGTAATTGGCAATTTGATGGATAATTTTGTGTTCATATTCTAAGCACTATTATATAACTGTGCATATACCAGCTTACATGAAGGTATATAAGTATTAATATGTCTCAATTTTAAAAATGCTTCTTTTTTTAAATTTTATTGTTAGACATCTCTCTTCTGTGTGCACATGTACACAAAGGGTTGATGTTATATTTTTAGGCCCACAAAACTAAAAATGAATATGGTATTTAATCATTTGAAAGTTGGTTAAGTTGAGAATTTTTCAGCACTCCTTTGTACAGGGAGAAAGAAGATTTGCATTATTTTACTTTGGGTTGTATCTTTTTCTCTCAGTTTATTTGTTTTGTACATAAATTTCAAAATCAGTTCATTGTATTGTTTTGTGGGCTTAGATTTCAGATTCTGTATAATGGTATTTCATGATATTTTAACAATGGACTTATTCACACTTTTACTAAAAATATATATTTCAGTTGGAATTAAAGTTAATAAGCACTTTTTTTGCTTTATCCCCCCCCCCTCCAAGAAAAAAAACAGCAAAAGGTTTTGTGATTTGTTAAAAGAAAATGCCTTTTGTTTTACATCTGATTTTAATCTGTGTTAAAGATATTCTAAATGTTATCATGACAGATGTCATGGTGATATTGCTGAGCACACATAGATTGATTTGTTTTTTTTATAGCTTATCAATACTTTGTGGGTTATTTAAAGCCAGTACATATTTTAGATTGTAGGGGTCACTTAAACTGCACATACATACTCGTGTATAAGCCTACTTCATATATAAGGCAATTTCTGAATTTTTTTGTGAAAAACTTGATTTTTTTTTTATACAGTGTGTGTGTATAATGCAACATCAGTTTCTGAGCAATACCAGTAGGCCTCCTCCTGTACATTTAATAAGTGTTCAGTAAAAGAAATTTTCTTTGTTGTAACATAATTTATTTTTGTACAGTTAATAAATGTTCAGTAAAGCAAAATATTTTCTTCAGTGTATCATAAATAATTTCTTCCTGTATCATGTACTGTAATACTTTGTTTATAATTCATATATGAATAGTAAAATATGCTTTTATAATGTTGCTCAATTTTGTTGACTCCTACTGATAACATTACTGTATACTATGAATAAAGCTGGAATTAAAATTCTTCTGATATTTCACCCTATGCAATCATCACTTACGTTATATTGGGGGAATATTTAAAGAATATGTAACAGAGAATTATAAGATAAAATAACACTATTAGATGTAAAGAATATAATAAATAAAAATGAATATAAATAAACAGAGGAAGACAGAATAAGGAACACAGCTGAAATATATACAGTATAGATATGTATCAGACAAAAGGGAAGCCATTGGAATATCAATACTTCAGTGAGGTAAACCCATGCGAATGAAGATGAATGCAAATTGGGGGAAGGAAAAAAAAATCTTCATTTATATAAGGTATTTTCATAGTGAATGATGTTCTGATGTGTAACAACAAAGAAAAAATCTAGGCTAAAGAAGTTTACCTGTATCATTAAGGTTATCCAAAGGTACCATGAGATTGTAAATCTACCAGGTAGGTTTCAGTCACCAAAAATGCATGAATTTTAACCCCTCCAGCAAAAACTAACCTGTGTGTAGTGCAACCGGTCAACGAAAGTGTATGATTTTTAACCTCTTCAAAAAAAATTACCTGTGTCTAATATTCAACATACTATTTTTTTTACATTAAAATGAAGAAATTGTAGCTGGTTTGAAACCAGTTAATTTTACATTGATGCTTTTTCTATTAGTTGTGGCATACTTTCTTATGATTAATGTAGTTTCCCAGTACTGTTTGTTGTGAATATTGATAATCTTTTATCAAAATATTGGCATTAATAAAAATCTTTTCTACCTGACCTGTTAAAGGTTTTGTGGGTTTGCAGAATTAAGTACAGAAACACTGTAAGCTTTCTTGTCTTTCATTGAAACACAGTGTACACACATGCATTTAAAGGCTTTAAAAACACAGTAAGGTTTAGATTTAAAAAAAAAAAAATGTAATTAATGATATACAGGGTGCCCCACAAAAAAAACAAAAAAAACGGAAAATTTTAGATTTACTATATCATGAAAAAAAAAAAACTTTTTTAGTTTGAACACCACATATAAAATTTGTGTTCTTGTTTTGTTATAAGCTACTAAATTTCTATCTTTTGCTTCTGTTTCAAATAACTGTAACAAAAATGCCAACAATTAAATAAACTGTACCAAATTTCCTGTATTTTTTGTGGGCTATCCTGTACAATTCATGATTTGCTTTTCTTTCTACTAAATAAGGGAAAAAAAACTGCATAGAATTACCAAGAAAAAAAAGTAATGAATGTCTTTATTTTCTTGCACTAATGCTACTTGTTTTCACTTTTTGTTTGTGTTCCGATAGATTAATAACCAATTTTGTTAATGTGAATGGTTGGTAGTATTCCCTATGTGAGATTTGTTTTCATAAATTTTATTTCAAAATCTCTTTCATGGAGTTTACAGTGTCAAAAACTGATTGGATTTTCTAAATAGATGAAATCTGTAAGCTGGTTGATTTCATGAGACTTTGAGTAAAGTGGATAAGAGAAAAAAGATAGAAATAAGTGAAAGTAGTTAAGGTGCTTTTTTTTATTTCTCTTTCTTTTTCACTTCCTTTAATTCTTTTTCTCTTTATATCCTTGCCTTTTTCTTTTTCACTCTCATTTAATTTTCTTTTTGTTTACTATTTCTAGCTTTATGGTGATACTGTCTGTCAGAAGACTTTCAGATTGCACTTGTCAGACAGTATAGTGTGCTTTGATGTCAGATGCAACATTGTGGTGCCAATGCTAAAACTGCTTTGACTGAGTTGATTGGGATTAAAAATCTGGGAAGAAGCAGATATAGTGATGCTGGGGTTGATACACAAAGTGGTCTTTGCTCCTCATAAATACATGCAAAAAGAAATCACCAATAAAACTGAAGTTAATTTGTTTGAACAAAATAACACCTGATGATGTAACAGTTTTTCTGCTGTCAGTGTTGCTTCTTTAAAAATCTCTAAAGAAACATGGACACTGTAACAATGTCTAATACCATGGAAGTATCTGTCTATACTTCTGAGATGAGGTATTATAGACACTATTTTTATTATTCGAACTATTGTCCTCATCTTTGTCACCATGTTTATCACAACGTTTCGGCCATTGTACACTCCAGCCTTCTTCAGGTGGTTGGAGTGTTGAACTGAACCCTTTATTTCGCTCACTGGGGTGGTAGACTGTTCTAGTTCCACATGCCATGTCTAATGGATGTCAGTTATCTCCTGTTAATTCCCCTCTCAAAGTTCCCCACCACCTTAACTAGGTATTGAACACACACACTTTGGGTCCTGCCACTGGATCTAACACCTTTATCCACTGTGCCATGTGTCCTTAAGGTTATAACTGCACAGTGCATACCCTGTGCCCACTCCGAAAGGGAGACATAATCTCAATACAGCATTCAACCAATCAGCAGTGGGGCACAAGAAGCAGTATTGCTGAGACTCTCTCTAGCCATTGATACCAGTTCAGGGTTGATGGATTGAGTAGAATCACCTCTTGAAACACCCACATTCCCTACCTGAGCCCTCTAAACCAACTGTTAGAGATGTCCAATGCGCATGCCCTACAAACCAAAGGAGGTGAAATGACATCATCCAAGGACCCAGCATTACTCAGCCAGGCATTGTCCAGGTTGCTCTTGTACAATCTGCCAAGCCATGAACTTATTCCCCAACAAAGACCATTACACAGTTGCAATGGAAGTGGGGATGTAGAATCAAAATATGATACTCACCCTTGCAAGGAAGTTCCCAACTAGCATCCAGTTGTCAGACAAAAAGAAAACAGGCTTTAACTCAATACAGACCCTGTACTCAAGCATTAATAATTAATGATGGATATTTATTGATCACAGTATCCACACCAAAGTCAACAGTCAATCAGAAACTAGAGAATAGGCTTGCCCAAATAGCAGAATGGAACATCCCAGCCTGTTATGTAAACTACTCACCAACTGGCCCAGAGACAGTGGTTGAGCAGACTCAACTTGCAAGACAGTTGAGTACTGGTCTCTTTGTTTAACTAAATCCTACAGATACTCAGTTCCCAAACTGTTAAACTGTGTTTTGCAGGGAGATAAAGAAAAGTTATTTAAAGATGCAACCTATGTCTGAATTACCAAGACAAGGTGTTGTTAGTATCTGACATTGCTTCATTCAAAGCATTTTCCTCATTTTTATCAAATGTTTCAACTGCTGTATCAATTGGCTATTTGTGAAATTGAGGAGACAATACATTGATTGATTCAGACCAGTTTTTCTTTGTTGTTTTTATCACTGTATCTTCTTTGAATATCTGTTGCATTTGGTAAACTTCCACAAATGTAGAACAAAACTTCTTTTTTTATCCACGTGGTTATGCTGTTATTTTTTTACCTGCAGCAAACAGCCACATCACATTGAAACACCAATTCCCATATGATCACCAAAATTAAGCAACATTGAGCCTGGTCAGTGCCTAGATAGGTGACTGCTTGAGAATACCAAGTGCTCTAAGCTTGGAGTTTCAGGTGGTGAAATAGATAATGGCTCAGAATTGTTAATCGGAGAGCCGAGTTGCAGTTTCAGTTGGATTCATTATATTCACTTACAGGCAAATATCTTTGAATCCATCTCTTTTACCTCAGCTATGAGTTAATTAATAAAACTTGTATCAATATATCATTATCACTAAAAGTAAAGTAAAAATAAAATACAAAATATTTAGATTCCAGCATTAAATAACCCATAGAGATTGATATGGCATTAAAAAAAACAACCAACTAATATTATTTACCAGCTTGGCCCACTGTCAGTTAAGATAATACTGATCTCCTTGCTGAATTAGTGTATAGTTTTGCTCTATTTGAACTCACAACATCCAGGAAACTCATTTAATTTATCTACTATGACATGTTGTGTAGGATACTGGCTTTTAGGACCTTCTGTCTTCTAATTATTGACCATATATACTTTATATACACTTTGTTTTTCTTTCTACAAAATTGGAAAAAAAAAGCCCTGCACAGAATTATTACCAAAGAGTAGTGAATTTTTTTCTTGCACTAATGCTATTTAGAAAGTTAGTCTTACTGATTGCATGATTTGAGAATAGCATGTGTAGTGATTCCTTTATCTTATTTTCCAATGATGTCTTTGATGTAATTTTATAACTTGTGATAAAGTATATATTTTTGAATTCTAGCTGTGGGGAAATAATAAATTTAATTTTTGTGAGTGGAACATTTTTATATGTTAGAAAAAAATGTTTAAATTCATCTACTGATTGACTAACATTGGTGGCTAAGGATATATGGGACATTCTTGCATATAACTTCTCTTTAAGAGTTGTGTGATGACCCGTGTCTCTAACTCGAGCTTTTCCTTTTGATATTTTTCTAAGGTGAGGATTTTATTATATTAATTCTGTCTTTCCAACTGATCATAAATCATTTGGATAATTACATTGCAATTCCAAAGAATGGAAACGTGATTAAAATAGCAACAGATAAAGGACATCATGTTCTGTTGTAATATAGGTGTGGTTGTAATGAATGAATGTACTCTTTGTCTCTTTCACTTTTTTCTCTTTGCTCTCTCTCTTACTATTCTTTGATCTCCTCTTTGTCATTGTCTCCTTCACCTTTCTTTTCACATGTTTCATTTTTTTCTTTTCTCCTCTATCATATTTTTCATACTTATCTCCTCTCCTCAAATCTTTCTCACTCTTTTACACATGCACACACACACAATTATTCTCTTCCTTCCTCTATCATAAAAGATTGAAACTAATCAAATAAAATTTGGTTGTTTTATTAACCTCTTTTCTATTTTCATTTACAAAGACATGCTTTTAAAAGTTCTTTCTTTTCTTTCTTATATTAAGATTAGGGTTAGTTAGATTTTTGATTCTCTTTCTGATTATTTGATTTCCTTATGATTTTTAATTCTTCATTGATAAATGTCTATTCCCTGTTGAATTGCAATTTTCATCATTATAGACATAATTTATTCATAAATTGCTTTATATATTTTTTTAAAAATCCTGTTTTCATTATTTTGAGTTTCTATTTCAATAAACAGAGTGAAATTGAGTATTTTTTAATTATTAATTTTCACTTTTTACATTTTATCAAATTTTTCTTATTCAGACTTAAATGTTTTGTGAAAAAAAGTCTAGGATTTAAATACTAAATATTTAAAAAAAATATAAATCTTTCACCTAAAAGGATATTTCATGTGTGAGTTTATTTGTGCTTTTCTTTTTTAATCTATCCTAATTCTTAAATATTAAATCTGTGTATTCATAAAATTGGAATTGTGATTAACATGCTTTTTATTCTATCTTTCCTTCATCATTTCTAAAAGGCTTGATTTTTTTCAATACTTGCATATGTTGTTAGTGTTGGAAGAATGTTATCATATGAATTAAGCAGAAAATAGACATTGTATACTGATTATATACAGGGTGACTCTGAAAATATTTATATCTACTTCATCAAACATTTAAACAGCTTATAACATAAACATAAAACATCTGTTTCTTTTGTCCTAACATTTACCCTTAATTATGAAATTAATGAATTTAAGTATAGCACTTATGAATAGCTGCATTGTATAGACTGTATAATTGTTAATAATTGCTATAAAGGAGTACTGAAAAGATGACAGAATTATTATTTTGGAAGGGCTTCTTGATCAGTTCAAGGAACTATTTAGGACCTCTTTGTACATGAACTATAAAATATACATACATTATAATTATTGGATGGTAAAACAAGTTTATTGGGTTTAAAAAATAAGGCAAGTAAAGAAATGAGCTTTATTCTACAGAATTTCAAGGAACTGAATTTTTGATTTTACTTAGAGAATTTGATAGTCTGAAATAAATGGTAACCTGAAAGTGCAATATCTGGTGAATATGGCAGTTGATTGAAAAATGACCAACCAAGGTCTAATAATATTGGCCTGCTCATCAATGCAGTCTAAAGTATTGCAGTGTTTCTCTTAACTAATTCCAAATGCATTTTTGGTAAATTATTGCCTTCAGTTGGTCTAATTAAAAATAGTACTTATTCAAATCAATCTTTTAGTTCTCTAGAAAGAACTCATAGCTATGGCTATCCTCCTATATATCCAGTATCATTTTCTTTAGATAAAAACCTTTACTATAGTTAGTGGTGCTTCATTTCATTATCCTTTTGATCCTTTACATTCACATTGTTGTAAAGTATCCATTTTCACTGCTTTTGACTTTTTGTTTTAAAAGGATGGAACATTTTTATTACATTTAGGTATCTAATCAAAAATAAGCTACAGTAAGTTCTTTTGCTGAAGTGACAACCACACAACAAAACAAATATCAACCAAGTTGATTCAAATGATCTTCAATATTTGATTTGGATATTTTGAGTACATTAGCTATCTTCTGAGTTCATCATATAATTTTAATTATTCTCAAGTAATATCTTGTGTTAATTGCTATCAGCCTTAACTGGTCTGCCAAAATAGTAGAGTATCCTCCAGGGTAAAATCTCCAGCATGACACCGTGCAAACCACTAGGGATATGACTTGTCACTCATGGTACTTTCTCTATAAATTGTGCAATTATTTTATTTTTATATTGTATTGTAGTGGGATTGGCCAATAGGATTTTACCTATTTGCATATGTTGGTTATAGGATAAATAAAGTGTAGAGTAAAGAGTCAAACAACAGGAAGTTGACTACTGATCACGTTGTAAAACATTATACAACAATATGGCATCATCGATAGGGTGTTTAAGTTGCTTAGACAAACTAGAATTTGTTGAGACTTGGATCCAGTATTTGGCAGCTCAGGCAAGGGCTAAAAAAATTGAAAGACAGCATGGCAAGAGGGGGAGAAAATGAAATAACTGACCTTTTCCTAGTTTTGACAGGTTGTAAAGTGATGATGAAAATTTCTGTTATGGAATACCCAAAAGAACTGGAGGATTTGACTTTTGTCAAAATTTCGGAAATTATAAAAAGAAATTTACAACTTAAGAAGAAACTTGTCATAGTGGACAGAACCATCTTTTTTTGTTCATTAAACATAAATAAGTGGAATCAGTTATACAAAATCTTTACAGATTAACAGGTGCTAGCAGATTTTGCGATTTTAAGAAATTGGGAACTCAAGATTTGACTATAGAGGACAAATTGATTCAGTTGCAGTTGATTGAAGGTATGGGTGAGGATATCTTATGAATATAAGATATTGGAGCAATCATAATTGAATCATTTGTCTCTAACTGCATTTGTGGAAGTTTTACAACATCTGAAATTGATTAAAAATATAATTCTACTGAAGACAATGTGGAAATGTACAGTACAAAAAAGAAATGCAAGAAATGCAAATGCTGTAAGTATGTGCACGAAACTGACAGGCAAAAGTGCCCCACTTTTGGGAAAATTTGCCATAACTACAAAAGAAAAAAATCATTTTCAGTCTGCGTGCAAAATTTAAAAAAAATAATGTCAAAGTTATGTATGCTAACTAATAAAAAACAAATTGGAATCCTTTTTAGGATTGGTTAACTTTTCTAATAGATACCTACCAAAATGCCTCTACTTAATAGAACCATTTGCCAAACCATGTAAAAAGAATAGTGAATTCAAATGAACTCAAAGGCAAAGCTTAGTGTTTGAGGTGTTAAAAAAAAAACTTGCAAAAAACCTGTTGTAAAAGTTTTTGATTCCAAAAAGGAGGTTACTTTAACTTTGGATGTAAGTGAGCTAGCTGTATCGGCAATTTTAGTGCAAGAATGCCATCCCATAATATACCTTTCAAGAAGATTGATGACAACACAAATAAATTATTCAAATATTGAAAAAGAGTCATTTGCCATTGTCTGGAGTACACATCTTGGGAATTTTTATTAGGTAAGAAGTTCCTATTAAAGTCAAACCAAAATAATTAGTTTATTTTTAGCCCTAAAAAGGAGTTACCAAAAGTTATATCTTCCAGGATTCTAAGATGGGCAATAAAATTAATGGTATATGATTCTGACATTGAGTATGTAAAAGGAAGTACAATGTCACATGTTGATGTGCTGTCAAAGTGACAATTTAATAAGGATCAAAAAGAAAAGATGGAAATCCCAGATGAAGAACTGTTATATTGAGTTGAAACTGACATATTATCTCTACAAAGATTGACATCGGAAACTTTACATGATTTGATATTAAGTAAAATTACTAAGAAAATAAGAAGAAACAGGTGGAGTAATTATTCCAAAGCTGAAAAACCTTATAAAGAAATAAGACATAAATTAATGATGGAAATAACATTATATGCAATGGGGATGTGATAGTACCACCAGAAACATTAAGAAAAGATATTTTCAAAAGTATGCATGATGTTCATTTTGGGATAACAGCTACACAGAGGAGATTACAATTGGAGGCATGGTGGTCGAGGCATCACAACATAGAAAGATATGTACATAAATGCCTAAAATATGCAAAAATAAGGAATCTTTGATAAAGGAGAATACACTCATGGCCTAAAGAAATGGAACCATTGTCTTGTGTTCCTATGGACCATGCACACATTAATAGCATGGGACTATTTCTAATTTTAGTAAACTCTTTCTTTGGATGACCTGAAGTTGTTAAAGTTAAAGATAGAAAAATGACTACAATAAAGCAAATATTAAGAGTTATATTTTCTAGAAATGGGGCCCCTAAAACATTGGTATCAAACAACACAGCAGAATTTTGTGATGAAGATTTATGTAATTGGTTGTGGTGGATTGGCCACTTCCCTTACAAAACACCACCGTATCACCCACAATCTAATGGGATTACAGAAAGAATGGGGCTGACAGTAAAAATGGGATTGAAGGCACTGTCCCCAAGTAGAAATACTATAGATGGCTACTTACTGCTTAGTTATAGGACTATTTCAGATGCAGACAGATTGCAAAGCCCATCTGCATTAATGGTGAGACAAATAAGATTTCAATTAACAATGTCTTACTCAATAAATGAAAAGATGTGGTGAGACAAAGTAGCAAGTCTTGAGAAGGCTAATTTCATCATGCAAAGGAACATAATACACCCATTATATCAAAGAAAGGGAAAAACATAATGACTCATTCTGAACAAATAAAACCCAGAATTGAAGAGGAAGATATAGTGATGGAGGAAGATCTTGACAAAGAAGAAAGGATGAATTCTTCAGATCAGGAAAATAGAAAACAAGCTTATAGATGATAGCAGGAGTGTCTCAGACATGAAATAAGATGAAATGAGACCAAGATCTCCATTAAAAAGAACAGGACATAAACCTCAAGGGGAATAGGAGGAAAGAGGTTGGAGAAGAAGCTGAAGAACAATGAAAGGTATTAAACCTCTTTGGTTCAGGGAGGTGTAGTGGAATTGGCAAATAGGATTTTACCTATTTGCATATTTTGGGTATAGGATAAATAAAGTGTAGCGTAAACACAAATGACAGGAAAGTTAAAAAGTTAAAAATAACCAAAAACTTTCAGCTCATATGACAGCTATCACAGTACAACCGAAAGTGATCTTTTTGACAAAGTACGCCACAAAGATCTGTTGGAACTGCTCAGCAACCTTGACATATTTGAGAAAGATATTTGAATAATCAAGAACATATACTGGCAGCAAACGGCCTGCATGCAGATAGAGAATGAGTTCAGCAGATATACAAAAATAGAAAAGGGTTTAAGGCAAGCATGTGTCTTCTCACCAGACCTATTTAGCTTATACAGTGAGGCAATTCTGAGAGAATTGGAAATCCTACCAGGATTCATCAATGGTGGCCACAATCTTAACAAGATAAGATACACAGATGACACAGTGCTGATAGAAGATGCAGAAAAAAAATTACAAAACCTCATACAGAAAGTAGTGAAGGAGAGCGAGAAGAAGGGACTAAGTACACGAAGACAGAATGCATGGTCATTTGTAAAAGGATTAGCCTGAAATGCAATTTACAGGCCGGAGACACTAAAATCAAGCAGGTGTGGAAATTTAAATAACTGGGAAGTGTTCTGACAGAGGACGGTAAGTGTGACACTGAGATCCAAAGGCATATTGGGATGGCCAAAGCTGCATTCCAGAACCTAGGCAGAGTATTATGAGACAGAAAGAGTTCTTTGGTAACAAAGAATAGAGTACTGTACTGCTATGCGATATCTGTCCTCCTTTACGGCAGTGAATGTTGGACAGGCTCCTCAGAGATGAAGAAGAGACTTGAGTCAATTGAGGTAAGGTTCTACAGAAGGGTGCTAAGAATATCATGAACCGATCGTGTGAGCAATGATGAGGTTTTGGAGAGGATGCAAACAAGTAGGATGCTTATACTTAACATCAGGAAGAGGCAGCTGAAATTTCTAGAACACATAATGAGAAAGGTGGGCTTGGAGAATCTGATACTCACAGGGGTGGATAGAGGGAAAGAGAGACAAGAGAAAGCAACCTGTGACATACCATCAAGCTTGAGCAAGTGGATGATAGAGCAGGGTTTGAGAGAGGTGGCGAAAGGGCAAAATGTATTGAGAGCTACAAGGGATAGGGGGAAGTGGAGAGCTATGATCGCCTACACCCTGAAGGGACATGGCACATAAAAGATCTTTTTGAAGGAAATTAAAACTGAACACTCTTGATGCCACCTTGCACTATAAAATGAAATGAACCTTTTAACCTACCAAACATTAAGGGTAACAGTTGTGAACAACCAAGATGTGTATACTCTGTGCTTGTTAATAAAGGCTACATAAAAAGACTGAAATATATGAAGCGGTGTCAAAAAGTTCTCACCTAACTCAGAAGAATGACCTAGAAAGGTCCAGAACAATGTTATTCCATATGTTCATCCTAATACACTTGGCACATTGTTTCTTCTAACCCTTTCAAAAAAAAAAAAAAAATTCTAAAATTTGACTTAATTTGAATATTGGTTCCAAAAGAACTTTTCAGCACCCCCTCTCATATATGCAGTGTAATTTTCAGAGACTGCTGTGTTTCTATCCAGAAATTGGAAACCAACTGATTGATAATCACTGTAAATGTCTTGGAATTTATTTTACCTTTTCCTATTCCCAGCCTCTCATTCTTTCTTTTCAAACATCTAATCCTCCATTTCTAAGGCAAACTTATTTATTTTTCTGCCATGAAGAAACACATTATAAAGAACCAATAAGTGTGCAGACATTTTGCTCATCCTTTTCCTAGAGTTAGTACAATAGTTTTCATACTGATGACTTTGTTGAATAACAAGGATTTGGTTGCATATTAAATGCTTCATGTATCAATTGTTAATTCTGTCAAATAACTCTTTGCAAATTCATTATTATTGAGCTCCTAGAGATTCTGACAACATTTTAGATATACACAATTATCATTCCAAGGGTTGTTTGGACTATTCAACTCATTCTTTCTATTATTTTTGTTTTGCTCTATTACCACAAAACCAGGTCTCTCTTTTTATACATTGTACACCTGAAGAAGGCATAAACATTATTGTAAGAATAAAAGCAACAAAAAGAATGAGGGAACATCATCTCCTTTGCTTTATTTACTTTGAATGTTATGTTTCTTATATTCAGTTTTTGACTGGAGCTGATAAGCATAGAGTTCCCTGCTTTTGTCTTGTATTTCATTTCTTCATTCCACGCAGAATTAAATTTGCAATTTTGTTGAAGTTTTGCACCTTGCATTAAATACTTCCAAATTGGTTGAATATTCTGTATTTGATACTTAGGATAAAATCAAATTTAAATTTAGGACAATTTGATTTTTTACAAATTAAAATGTTTGTTATATTAGCTTTTGTGACATTACTGTTATTTGCTATTTATGACTACATTGAAAATTATAAAATTTCTCAGTTATGTTTTTTATATTTAAAATGTTTTGCACATTAGAAATCATTACAGATTGATTAAAAAGAGGTGAAAATTAGAACTTTCCATCTTATATTACATGCATTCTGTAAATGAACTGAAATTAGGTTAAATATATCGATCATTTGCTGTTGGATAAAAAAATAACTTATATATAGTTTTCTTGAAATAGTACTAAGAATTTTAACATTTGGCCATTGTTTAAATTATATGAGGGTGCTGAAAATTTTTAGTAAAGCCATAAACAAAAATCAAATGTTTGTTCATTTAGTCAGGCTGAGAATTTTTTTATACTAAGAAGCCTTTTGTTAGAATTAAATATTCTTCTAATGAAAAATCTAGATATTTTGAAATAGTCTAACATATCCAACATTATTTGAATGCCCATATTTTGTATTTTGCATATTTGCTGCAATTAATAACTTTTGGCTGATCCAATCTTCAGCCCTCATCAGGTGTAATCCATGAAAAGAAGATACTCCAAGTAGCGGAAATGTTTCATAATAAATTACATTTATAATGCTGCAGTTATAAAAGAAAAGAAACCAGCGATTGTCTTAGTGAGAGACAAGGAAGATAAAGTCATAACAAAGGCTGAGGTGGAAAAATCTGTAATCAGATTAATTGGCAAAGTGCAAGTTTGGGAAGTGAGGAAACTGAAGGAGGTAACATTTATTTGGCTTGTTGATTGTTACTGTGGGACAGATTGTGGATCTGTTTGGCATGAGATTTTTTCTTATCAAAGTTGGTGTTGGGAAGCTTTCTCATTGGAATTGCATGGGCACTATTTTGTGTATCTAATGCTGTGAAAATAGACCAGAACAACTGTTACGAATTGCACCTAAGTGCTGAAAATGGATAAGATGAAATTTTGTGTTAACAACAGCAAACATACAAAGAAGAGTGCTTGAACAATGTTGGATATTGAGTTCTTGAGTTAAAAGGACTGAAATCCTATATGAAATAAAGTTTGGTCAAGCTTATTTTGTACTTGGATAAAATCATGACTTGCTTAATGAAATATATTTCAGATATAATAGTCCCAAAAGCAAGTTTTAAGTAAGATCTCCTAAACAGATCTCCAAGTTTCTCGAGCAGAAGTAGTTTTAGGAAATACTTTATACATTTCCAAGTTTTCTGCAAATATGCAATTCTGTAGATCCTTGAAGTACTTAAACTGCTCATAGATATTAATGATAAACAGTCAAGAACTGTATAAAGCAAAAGTATTTGAACACTGAAATTCATATTCCTATACAGATTCTTAATATATGTAACAGTGACAAATACATTACAATCTTTTTGGGAACAACAGCTTGTTATCATTGGTAAGAATATGATTACATGATGTGGTCTTTTTGACTTTGGCTTCTTTCCTTTGACCAAAAGAAATAGTAGCAATAGTTATTAGTGGATTTCAAGGATTTTACTTCTGCTTATATCACATGAACATCATGCACCTATTAATTATCCCATTTTATCCAAAAAATGCTTTCAATGCAGAATTAAAATAACTAATTGATTTTCTGAGCAATATTTCAATAGAAAATTCATAATAATTCCTATTGATCTCTTCACAAATTATTTAATATTGAGTTAAGTTTGAGGAATTAACTTTTTTTGTCTGCTAAAACTAGTAGCTTTCTGATAGAATAAGTTAAGATCTTGATCTGTAATGAGTTTCTCATCAACTTGCTTTGTATATCAATCAAAAATTGAAACTGGTCATGATCTCCTTCTTTCCTGACTTCTGTATTCTATAAAAAATAGAGAAATCAGGAAAAGATGAATTTTCTCTCTTGCAATGCTTGAAGTTTTTTTTTTTTGTTTTCTTTTTAAGATTTTGTCAATATCTTCTCATCCCAAATATTCTTTGATGGCACATATTAGTTCTTCACTATCCTCCTAAATCCACATCACTGGTGCCAATATGGATTTCTCAAGCAGGAATCAGTGATTACGACCAAAGTTCAGAATTGACTTTCTTGGCTGCTTCTATCAAATGCCATTTCAGCCATAGATGGTGGTGGGGTCAGCTCTCTGCAGTGATGTCACTTTTTGGTTCTGGGTGATTGAGAAGTATAGTTGGCATTGTATAGGATTTTGCTATTGACTTCTCTTTGATCATCTTCGTGTTCTCTCCATTGGTTTGGCACAGAATTGACCATTCTAAGAAACCTTTTTAATTTTCTCTCCCCAATCTCCACTTGGTGTTTTTAGTGGCTTGATATTATGTTTTCTTATTATTGTTTTATTTATTTATTTTGTGTGTGTGTATATACACACAGACACGTTTATATATAGATCTCTTTGTATTTTGTAGGAATTCATTAAGTTATCTATACCCTTTGTATTTATTTCTAGTTGAAACTTGTTTTATTTGTTTAAAGTTATAAATGTTTGAAAGAATACTAAACAAGTGTAAATTGAAAAAAAAAAAGACAAATTAGTTAAAACTGGTTTTTGCATTACTGTTTTATGTTTTCACATGATAAATAATATTTTACATTGCCAGGACTGTTATTGTAAACAAATAACTTTGTATAGTGGGTGGGTATTAGCAAAAGTTCACATTTTGCATATATTTGCATTCATATTTTTGTTTTCATATGTGTAATAAACATTTTATTTTAATATTTATTTTCTCTTTTCAGGTGAGTGTAACACTTCAGATTTCTTTGTCAAGAACAAATTTCTTTCTGGTAGGAACACAATTTTCATTCATTCACATTTTTTTTTAATTCCTTTTCCCTCTCCTACTCTGACATCACTTTCTTTCAAATAGAATTGGCTAGTCTATAAATCACCTGATGGTTTAATAAGACCAAAAAAATAAAAAAAATGAAAGAACTGGGCAGTGAGGACAATCAGCCTATTTTTTTTTTTGTGTACTTGTTACGGTTCTTGGTCACAAAGTCCTATGAACTACACTGTCTTTTCTTTTTGTTTCTTTTTCAAAAATCTCTTTTAGAGGTTTTTCTGATCTGAAAAAAAAAAATAAACAGACTATTTTTTAATAACTATGACTTAATGCTTGCTACAATCTTTATGCATGAACACTTTGCCAAATGGTTTCCTGTGTTTCAATATGATTCATTAAAAGTGTCCATGTGTGTGCTTACTCCAGTGATTGAGTAACTTGATAAGGCAGGTTTCTCAGCTAGACCGAAATGTGTTTGATTTCCAAATACTCCAGTCCATGATAAATCACTCTGTTCCCCAATCACAAAAGTCTCATTGTTTTATTGCCCTACCACACCAAATTGATAATGATTGTTACTTTTCTATAGCTTGTGCAATAAAAACTTCTCTTTTTCATGTTTTTTTTTCTTTTCTTGCTTAAGGTCAGTTGAAAGAAATATATTTCCTCGAAGTGAAGATTTTGGCATTTATGCAAGTTTTGTAATTTGTCCAATTTGTATTTGCACATTATTTTTTTATTTTACATAATGAGTATTAAAATGAAAATAACCAAGAAGTTTTATTTGTATATATCCATTAAAAATAATATGCCATCTCTATTTGATAGTTATGGAACTGTCCAGATTTATATCATTTGTGCCCTAACATCTGGTTGTTTTCAATATAAACACCAGTTAGGTTGCTCATGGTAAAGTGGGATAAATAAATAGGCCATGATAGTGGGTGCCAGACAGATGGAGCATTCTTCTGAAATTGTGATGGCATTTGACATTTTTCAATCTACCAGGAATACCTGATGGAAGGCATTACTGATCACCACAGAAGGTGACAACAGCTCTTTAACAGTCATGACCAGAGATATGTAGCTAGAAATATCTTCAGTAACAAACAAGTGATACTAGCTTGAATCATATCCACAATCAGTGCAGTTTTTACCAGATGTGTATCAAGCAGGTCAATTGAATGTTCTTTATCTTCCATGGCATATGGGAGCAGAAGACCCACCAGAATGGTCCTGTTAACATGATAACACTTGGTACAGTGCCTCACCAGAGTTCATGATATCATTAATTGAACTCTAGAGGAGTGACCATGTGTGGCATGGCCCAATGAGTTATGGTTTCAGTTTTTAGGAACTGATTGTAGGGCTTCGGTGTAGTGCTGACCCCATGAGGCCACGGGCCCCAGATTTTCAACAAGGCACCATGCAGGCTGATGTTATGGAGTGGTTTGTATTTACATGGCATGGGTTAAGTCTGTTGGTCGGCCTAAATATGTCATTGACTTGTGGCTATGTGGCATTGCTTCATGACCATTTGCACCCACACATGGACTCCGTGTACTCCTGCAGCACCAATGGGTTATTCCAGCAGGATAATACATTATGTGATCAGGCCCAAGTTCCTAGGATTAGTTTGAGAAACCTTCTGGAGACTTCTAACAAATGTGGCTAACATGTTTATCCAATATGAACTCAGTTAAGCAATTATGAGATGTGGTGGACAAGTCTTTTTCATTAAAAATATCAGGAAGTTGTGAGCAGCTATTAAGATGCTATAATGCAACACTTCTCCAGAGGTCTTCCAACTACTTGTGAAATTAATGTCATATAAGACTGCTGTATATCAATATCACTGTACTAGAAGGTTCCTACACAATACCATGACTTTTGGCACATTTTGGCAGTATTATTATCTCACACATAAATGTATGTATCTACTTACTGAGTAATGAGACATTCAATTATATACCCACTTAGCTGCTTTTATCACGTCTTGGCTGCTGTCCCTTTTTTCACCTTGTTTCTGTATTTTCTCTCTCATGTATATTTCTTTTGTTTTTGTTTAGCACACTCTTTTCCCCAGTTTTTAAATTCTAGGAAGAGAATACTCTTCTGTTTTAACAACTGATTCATAAAAGGCAACAAATAAACATTGTTGGTTTCTATTTCTAAAGTTATCAATTTTTTTATTAAGATATTTTTTTAACATTGCAAAAGAAAATATTGTACCTGTATAGATGTCAATATGCAAAACAGTATTCTTCTTTTTTTTTTACCTGTCTGCACACTATTTTTACACAATGGCATATTTTTGTTTTACTTTCACTTCAGTTCTGTTTTACACACTAGGTCTTCATTTCTTAGTTCTTTCAATTAATTTTCTGTTACTTTTTGTGAGAAAGAGCACTGATGCAAAATTTCCCAGTCTTATATTTTGCATAGTGTTAGAGAAATCTTAAAAGTGTCTTTAAAATATTGTCATTTCTTCAGAATGCTTGTAAAATTAGTGAACTATAGTATATTGTTCCCTACCCTTGAACATTAGAGAGGAAGGGAAATTGGTTCTCTATGTGCTTATATAGAGGATCATCAGTCAGCATTTACACACTTGTCCTTTTGTATGACAAAAATTAATTTTAGACAGGTGAATCACTACTGGTATGATGCATAAGAAGAGAGTTTAATGAGCAAAAATCTAACATGACAACAACTGTCCTCATTACAAAGGTAATGCAGGTAATAGTCCTGAAGGAGTTCTTCACACAGGCAGCATATTTTCCAAACTTGTCACTTCCAGATTATTATGTTTCACTCCATGCAGCACTTCTTGTTGAGACATTGATGTTCAAATTTTACTCTTTTCTTGAGTATATTTGCCTGACTTTCCACTTGCAATTGGGTCTCTATTGTGTGTTATACATATAACTCCCTCCATGCTTTCTGCTTTCATTTCTAAACCAGATCTTCACAAAGGAAGTAAACCTGATGGTATCTCTCAATAGTCCTTTAGAAATGTGCTGTTGAACTGAATCTTGTTCTCTCTAAACTCCACAATAAATGCTTTGCTTCTCTGTTTGTTGGAAATCCTCTTCTGTAGTTCTGGTCCAAGAACTCAGGCCAATAGAAAAATCACATAGTTTGCAAATTAGTCTTCTACCTCTTTTTAGCAGTGTTAGATGCTCTAATCAACTTGAATTGGTTAAGCATCTGACCTCAAAGGGTCTTCTTTCAGATAAACAATATGGCTTTTGCTTCTCTAGGTCAAATGCTAATATATTAACAGTTATTGCTGAAAGAGTCTATCAAACTTTAGATAAAAATGGGAAAGCTTGTGCTGTTGCTTTGGATATTTCAAAGACATTTGATAGGGTTTGGTATACTGGTCTTCCTCATATGTTCAATGGTTATGGTATGTCAGGATTCATTTTTGATCTGATTCAATCTTCCTGATCAAATTGTGAAATGAAGATTGTCTTGAATGGCAACTCTTCTATATATTTTTGCATTAATGGAGGTCACCTCTAGGACTCTATTCTTGGACTAGCGTCATTCATAACTTTCATTAACAATCTCTCTGATGTCATCAGTTTTCAACTTGATATCTCTACTGATGACAGAACTGTTTACTCCTGTCTTGATGCTAAGTTGGATTGATTTGATAAAATCAAGTTCATAAATGACTTACAACCTGTTGTTAACTGGGGAAAGAAATGTGTTGTTAATTTTAATGCCTCCACAGTGAATATACCCTTTTAGTCATCTGAAAGGACTTTTTTTTCCTTCTATCAGTATGGCTGGTGCTAACCTCCAGAAGAATCTTATTGCACCTTTTCGTGCTAATGTTTTCCACTGACATGAAGTGAAAAGATAATATTGAATCATTTGCTAGTTCTGCTGCTAGAAATGGTGGTTCACTATATGCCATGGTAAACAATTTTTATCACCAGAATTTATCTTACACATTTTTAAGTCTACTATTCATCTACACATATATGAATATGCTGCTGCATATGGTCTTGTACTTCTGCTATGTATTTAAAGATTCTGGATAAAATCTAAAGAAGAATCTGCAATGTTATCAGTCTTAACATAATACCTCAGCTTCAGTCATCTTCCCACTACTATTATGTAGCTTCCCTGTGCCTTTCTATGAATATTTTCATGGTAATTGTTCTGCTGAGCTCTTCTCTTTGGTACTTCGACTTTACAAATTTATGTGTGGTACTAAATTGGCAGCTAGGTCTCATCATTTTACAGGTGAAATTGCTGGATGTAACCATAAGTTCTATGCTAACAATTTCTTTTCTTAGACTTGTGGAATACTCTTCCAGTTTCTTGCTTTCTAGTCAACTTTAATCTTCAAAACCTTAAATGCATTATTAATCGCTGTCTTCTGTCTTTTTAATTCTTTTTCTGTTATTGGCTTCACCTCCTTAATAATGTTTTTCTTTTTCTCATAATCTTTCATACTCAGTATCACCCTTCATCTTAGTGGCTTTATCGCTTTGCTTGGGGGTAAAATGATTTTTTTTTTAAGTTAATGACACATTACTTGAATCAAAACTGGAAATTATTCATTCAGAATTTAAATGAAAAGTGGCAAACAAAAATTGAAAGCCAAGGAAAATATTGGATGAATGAATAACGAGGCTATGAACTGATATGCATAAAAGTTTTTCACCCCAAATACTAGAAACCTTGGTATCAACCTTTTATGCACATTCACACTGCACTTTGTCCACTCCATCTTCTTAATTTTCTTTTTCATTGATTGTTTGGTTTCCAATGTCTTCTCAGAGCTGTTGCTCCCTCAAGGATTTTCCACAAGACAACTTAATAAAGATTGATTAAAACAATTTGAAACATTTTCACCTCACTATTTCTACTTAACTTCTTAATTCATTCTCTGTGTTACTTACAGTGCCTATATTTGGCTTAACTTTCTATATATAAGAGAAAATATGCATTGATGGTCTATAATAATGCAAAGGATTTTAAGCCCAACTTGTAGATTGAAAGGTAATTTGCAGTCCTTTTGATAGTAATTCCTTTCTGTTATAATTTTTATGTTCTTTTTTAATTTATATTCTTTTGTATTTAAGCTTTTATTTTCTCATTAGATCTTGTTATTGGCAGCTGTTTGTGTTGCCACTTTTATACTCTTTAAGTAGCAACAGTCTCTGAGATGAGCTTTCAAATCACCACTCGACAGAAGGCATCTAAATACATAAATACTCAGCTTAGCTTATTTGAGCCACTACAGTCGTAGGACATCCAGTCAGGATCAAACTCAATAGTAGTCTGAAACTAGCTTCTATCCATCCCTTTCTAATAGGTAATTCTGTGTGTGTGTGTAAAAAATATACATATATATAGTATTATTGATCAATATATGATTGGGAGAGATCTCTTAGGAGCAGAAACATTGACAGAAGTGTATTTCAATCTTTCAGCTTTCTTCTCTACATTGAACTTTGCTGTTCAATTTAACAGAATTTCTTTTAAGGAACCCTTTGCTGTACATACATGGTTACCTCACTGTGAGAGTCACTTTTCTGTCTGGATCTCACTTTCTCACATTCACATGGCCTCTTGATACTGTCAGGTGCTATGTTGCCAGAACCAATTTCTTTTGTTTGCCTTCATCTCTGCCTCTGCATAGTCAATACTAATAAAATACATGCATTCCACACACACACACACACACACACACATTTTGATGGAAAATAAAATTGCAAAATCTTGAATATGTATTTCAATTTACCAAACAGTAAATGTATAGGCAATTGATTACAGTAAGTAATCACATATACAGATTTTTAACATAAGAGGTGTAGTGATAGAACTCGAACTTCATGAATACACTGTATAGTATACTTGGGCATAAACACAGACCTGTTCTCCTGCATGCATACAACTATATACATCGTCATTATTATGCTGTGAAACATTATTCCATGTCTTCTGCACCTGTTGATACAATGCAGTAAGAGTTGTAAATAAGCTGTCTGAATGAGTCAGGCATTATTCCATAATATTCTTATTCACTGGGGGACAGCCAGGGAAGTGTCAAATGTTTTGGAAAGCCTGTTGAGAAGCTGGAACAGAACATTGCCTTCCTGTTACAGGAATGGCAACAGAATGGCTTGAACAATATTCTGTATATGCATGCTGCTGTTCAACATTCCCTTCACAAACAGCAAAAGTTGTAATTTATGGCAATCCACACCATGTCACCAGGTGTTGTGCCTTTCTTCTGTAAGTACACTCAGGAAGATATTGCACCTAAGGTTTACATTGCACATACAAATTACCATCAATTCCATATTGACAGAACTTGCTTTTATCACTAAACATAAATAATATGTTCTGGCATAAGTAAAAGTCTAGCTAGAGGCATGCATGAATGTGGTCCTGCTGCTCAATGTTCTGTGTTGGCACTCATTCATCATATTGGCTCTGATATGTGATGTAGATAATGTGGGATATATCAGTACAGCCCTTACAATGAGTCAGTCTTAGTGAGTGCCTGTTCTAAGTGCGCTATCCAACATATGCATGTAGGAATGTTTATTTGACCAGTGTTGCCAAAGCACTACTGATGTATTATGTCCAATATGCATAAGGCTTGTCTGAAAATGACCATCCGACTTCCCAAAAGACCACAGTTTGACTCTTCTAAAATGGTCCTAATTGATCAAAAAGAGTATATGTGCATTTCTATAAATGTTTATCTTACTCTAAATACTTTCACCAGAGTGAACATTAGGGCAACATGCATCACAATCTAAAGTGTGTATCAAATAATTGGCAGGATTGTTGAAGCTCCAACTCAGACACCAGGCTGTACAACATCAACCCTATCATAGATTAGTGGAAACCAGAATACAGAAAGATAAGAAGGGAGGAAGTTGTGTTGGCCAGACTCTGTGTAGATCATACTCAAAACACCTACTGAAAAATGAATTACCATCAAGGTGTACTGTATGTCAAGAACAATACATTGTGAAACACATCCTAGTGAATTTGGAAGATCAAAACTTCTTCCAAAAACAATATTATCAAATTAACAACTTCAAAGAACTTTATAAGAATATTGTACAAAAGAGTGAAAAGTCTTAGGCTAAACCATTTCCCCAAATCTGACCAAATGACATCAGTTTTTCCTTTTTTTTTTTTTAATAGTGCTTTTTGGTCTCATGCCAATAACTCTTTGTTGCTGTCCCTTCATAGTAAAGGGAGGTAAATAAACAAAGCATAGATTTGATCTTGAAATTGAGAAAGAGAAATGAAAATTAACAGAAAAGAGAAGCAAGAATAAAATAAAAAGTGATAAGAAATAAAGATATATCAATTATCAAACTTACAACACCAAGATTAGCCTGTTCATCTCAGTGTTATCAGTTCTTTATATGATCAGTCTGTAATCCATAAACCCTAAAATAAAAAAAACAAAAAAACCTTTTGTGTGCTTTGAGATATTTTCAGTGTAAGCTTATCTGTTTGAAATTTATACATTTTAATGAACCTCCAATGTATGCAGTAGTTTTAGCAAAGTATTATGAATATTCAGAATGAGATTTACTGTGAAAAAAAAAATTAATGATGCTGAAGGGTTTTTGGCCCAACCCAGATCACAAAATGTGAACAATTTACCAAACATTAAATTTTTTTAATTGCTTCTTTGTTAAGACAAGAACTTTTCAGGACTTTCTCATAATACTAAAAAAATAAATTAGACATATTGCAGACTGAATTGTCTGAACTTGTTTTTGTCTTGGTTGTTATAATGACAATGTTTCAGCTGCTATACCCTCTGGCCTTTTTTCAACTGTCCTCATGTATTCAGTAATGTTTTTAGAACTGGACAGACAGCATCATGAATAGGACAGTTAGGATGAAGATACTGCTTCAAATCAGTCCCTGTAATATAACGGGTGATTACACTTTTTTACCCAACAAGAATATGTGAAATCTAAAGATGTTTTAACTTTTTTTTCTTTTGCTAATCTTATAATTTTTGTTATTATTAGTTGGGAAACTAACACAAAAAGAAAATAGTTAAAAATCATGGGATTTGTTTTTAGTATACTATGAAAACTTTTATTATCAACTATTACCAATTTTAAAATGTTGCGCTTAGCATGCTAATCATTTGATATGTCTTGATTAGGTACTATAATTATATAACTTAAAGAAATAAACTTAACACATGACTGCAATATCTATTTTCTGCAATCTCAAACTGTTTGACTTGGTACAAAATAATCACATTAAACAAACTTGAAAGATTCTTTATGGAAATGTTTAATAATTAAGCCAACAGTTATAAAGAGAAAGGGACACTATGAATCATTTTTAGTTGATTAGTAAAAAACACAAGGACTGCAAAAGGCATTTTGTGTTAAAGCAATTTTTATAAAATGGTGTTAATTCAGCCTTGACTTTATCCTTTTATGTGTACTTTGGGATTATATCTAATCAGCATCAAAAGCAGATCAGAACATGCTGTTGAATGCTTATACATAAAAATGGGATAGTTCATCATTATATATATATATATATATATATATATGTATGTATGATGTTTTGAACAATAAAAAAATATTGAAAAATTTAAAAAATTTAAATTTTCATACACACTAGGTTGTATATTAATATATTTTTGTTTTATTATTTCAATTAGGTTCCTCGACTAGTTTTGGCCAGCATGGCCATCATCAAGAGAAAAAAAAATTCCTGCTTGTTAGCACACACACACACACACACACACACACACACACACACCTGTGCTTTTCATGCTTTCTCTGTATATGCGTGCACGCACACACACACACTGTCATATATATAACAAAAGAAATCATAAAGATTATTTCTCTAAAAATATTTAATAACATACTAAAAAGTAGAATCGATCTAAATAAACTCAGATAATCAAACTAAAGAAGGAATTTGTATGAAAGGAAAATTGTAGCTATTTTTTATTTACTTGTAAAATCTTAATGTTTTAAAAAATGTGTTAATGATTTTCTGTCTTAATAGAATATTTTTTAGAAATAATTCTCAATTCTATAAAAAAAAACAAATGTTTTATATTCGATATTTGATTAGATAAAAAGTATGATTTGTATTTTGAAATTATTTTTTAAAGTTTCTAAACAGTAATTATAAAGCAATTATTTTTGTTCTTAATTATGTTGTATTGGTTTTTGCTAGAGGGTGGCTGACTTTTTCAAACTTAAAATGCAAACTAATTTATATCCAAATACCTTTTTCAATCATCTTTTTTCTACAATCTAAAATAATTTACTAATTGTTTAATATTATCAGAAAGTTATTTCTTTCAGATCATAGTTTGTTTGAATCATTATTTTTATGGAATAATTTTGCACCTGTGTACATTTTTGCTTGACAAGCTCTCACCAAAGTTTGTGGTTAGTCGAGGTCTCTGCATCAAAAGATATTGCACTCATGCTGCTTGCTTCTGTTGCTGCTGGAGACAACCAATCTGATTCCTATCAAAAGTTTCTGGTTCACATATTACAAATGAGAAATTACTATTTTTTTTCTTTTTCAGTTGAGATAGAATGGATGATGGATTAGAAATGACTGAGTGAAAGTTATCTTAAAGAGATTTAGAAGAAGTTGAACTGGAGTAGTAAGAGATTTTCAGCAGATAAAAAGTAAATATACAGGATGTTGTAGGAAGGTGCTAATAAGTTACTATCTTTGTTGTTACCAGTCTCTGATAGAATTGTTTTTAGTCTTATGTATTTTCTGTTGTTTAGTTTTTCATCTTAGTATAATGCATGACTAACCATCCATTTAATACACACAAAATTGTGGTTGAGTATTACCCCAGCTGCTATATAGGAATGTAAAAACACATAAATCTAGCTTACCTCTACATCTCATAATTTCACAATTTCATACTCCTATGCATCACTTATGTAAAGCTTTGAATCAGCTGATAATACCATGTTTACCAAACAATTATAGTATTAATTCCACTAACAATATTTTTCAAATATCTCACTCAAATAAATACCTAATAAGGGAACACTTACCTCAGATACTGAAAATCTCTTTTCAAAGAAACTATATATATCATAATTTTTGTGATGTCAACGAACACTCATTCCCACTTTTGTAATGTCAACAAATACTTGTTGTCACTTTTGTAATGCTTGTTGTAGTAGAGACTTTGTAATCGCATATATATATATATATAGTAACGCTGTTGAACAATACTGGTATCAGACACCTTTGAATAACACTCACGCTAATAGTACTTGCTCGATAATACTTGCTTGAAAAGTAACCACTGAATAGTGATCCGAATATTAATCTATATAGTGATCACTTAGACGCCACGCTAATTCCCATATATACATTTCCTTTACCATAATGTGATCTATTTATTCAAAATATGATCACCTGTGTTTGTTCTCTGGTGATCTGTGTTCAAACCCCAGTGTCAGCAGTGACATTTTATTCTTTATAACAATAATACAAAATATATATAAATATTCTTCACTTATACATTCTAATATTAAACCACGATTATATGTAAAATTCACAATACAAGTACCTTTCAAGGATTATTATGGTAACACTTACACTCAGACTGATGGTGAACCTATGGGTTTGCATCTCAATCCCACTTTATCCAAATTCTATTTGACTCCTGTAGAAAACAAATATATATATAAATAAATAAACTGTTATGAAGAACTGAGCAACATAAACATCTATTAACAATAATTTCTGAACCATGTTATCAAAGAGCAAATAAAATGAGCTTTAAAGAATCTTAGGAAAAAGAAAAGTAATACAAACACCTATCCTGATAACAAGAAAAATAAAAGCATTATTAACTCATTCTGCCATGACCAAATGCACATTAATGATAAGACAAAAACCATTAGAAATATAATTTGCCATTTAATGATAGTAATAAATACCTAAGATTTTGCATTTAAAATAAAAAGTTTAAAACATCTAACATAATTTACAAATAACTTAGGAAGTAAAAAATCCCCACTTATGTAAAAACAATGTTTATGAATTCACATGCTCTCTGAAAGATTGTATCTCCAGTATAAATAATCACATTAAATTCTTACCTCAGTCACACAAGCAGCACACTTTTTCACAGGTTAACTTGTTGCTTATTGAAACTTAGTACCATTCCAGCACATATTGGTCATTATATTACAAACAAGTAAAATACAATTATTAACAGAATAGAAATACCCTATTTAAAATTATTAACAACTTTATTAATTATTGGTTGATTGTCATAAAACCTGTTTTATTTTGAAAAGATTTTCTTCCACTCTGGATGTTGAGGGATGATGTCTCCTTTTGGGATCTACCTTGATTCTGTACTCATCCCCTTGAAATAACAATTTCTGATGGCTTTGGCATCTACTGAAGCACAAGGTTCATCAACACTGCACCATTCTGGGCTACATTTATCATGCTGAAATAAAAGCAGAAATTAGCAATTAAATTCTATTACTTATGGGATCACAATAAATTTTGTTTTATGCAAATGTAGTGATATTAACAAAAGTTATCAGTAATTTTCAATAGGGAGTTTTTCATATATATATAAGTGTACTGAAAAGTTTTGGAGTTTAACCTACTTTCCCAATTCTGAATAAATGACCAGTCAGGAGAATTTTTAGAGGAGGGGCTGACCAAAAACTTTTCAGCACCCATTTTTTTTTATCCTTATAAACACTCTTGTTTTTTAACTTTCAGTTTCATTTGATTGTTTATATGTGAGTCACATTATCATGCTTTAATACGATTGTACCTCTTTTGGACATGTATTAAGCATCCCTTCAGAATATGTTTGCATAAATACACAAATATTGTCATACAGAGCCAGTCAGGATACATGAGAAATCATGTACATATTGTCATAAGCGCATACATAAGTTTCGTTTGAAATGATGTACTTGCTATATACTTTTATGCAAAGTATACATACTTACTTCTCTCTCCCTCTCTGTCTATAATATATATATATATATATATATATATATATATATATAACTTTGATGTTGAGTAAAACAACATGCTCTGTCAATCATGTTATATAAAATGTACTTGCTCAGGCATAACTAACTTATATGAATGATTTCAGATCTTTTGCATATTTCGATGTGGTGAATAAAAATATGCAAGTCTATTCATAATGTATGTGATTATGTTTTTACAAGTATATATGTGTGTGTATACATATATAAGGAAATGCTGAAAAGGGGAAAGAAAAGTTCCCAAATCTAACCAAATAACAAAATAGATTTGGAGTGGGTGGGGATATATCTTTTGTAAGTAGATATATATATATATATATATATATATATCAATCACAGAAATACATTTACTGTAAATAAAAGCATTTGTGCCTTTATATCTGCATTAATGTCAAGTGTGTTGTAATTATCTACAGTTGTATACATGTACATATAAACTGAGATAATATAATACATGCCTATGTATATAATGGGGGCATTTGGTAAATTTCACAGTTTGACAAATGTAATTAATTAAAGGATGCACATCAGTGCTGTGTTTTATTTCTTTCACCTGGTAAGCACGGACATGCATGCTTTTATCAAACCTACATTTGTTAACTCTTATATCTCTACCCAGCAGAGATTTATTTATTTTTATACTATGTGTGTGTAATTACATATATATATATAATCAAAATAAAAAGAACAGTCAGATTTATAATCCACAGTTTTTAGCATTTATTTTTAAAACCAGTGCTCAATACACAGTAAGCATAATATTATAATATTATTATTTAAAAATATGTATTCCTTACAACACAGAAATTACCATGTTTTGGAACTAAAAACTAAACTTTAAATTAAACTTAAAATTAAAGTTTTTGTTCCATTCTGAAGCAATATTGAATAACTTTTGAAATACTTTATAGTATTATATTGTTTAAGTTGGGGAGAGAAAGGGATTACAAAATTTTAAAAGGGTGTTGCCTTTTTTGATGAATTAGGATACAATTCTAATTTAAGATGGCAAAGTGTAAATATAGGTTAAGGGTTAGGTGTGGGTTTGTAATTTTTGCATGTCAATACTGGATTCCTTATATAAGAACATGTCATCTTGTCTGGGGTTTTTTTTTTTTTAGTGGCATACATAAGATACACTACAATACATTGGTATTTTTGTTCATTTTTTATGAAATACATTGGGATTGTCTTAAAGGAGCTTCAAATATGATTAAGTCATATTTCATATTTTTATTTATATAGATCTAAAATACTATATTTATTATCACTATTTACATTATTCAGACTATTGTCCTCATCTTTCTTGCCATATTTATTACAACGTTTCGGCCGTTGTACACTCAGGCCTTTTTCAGGTGGTTGGAATGTCGAACTGAACCCTTTATTTCACTCACTGGGGTAGACTTTTCTAGTTCCACGTGCCATGTCTAATGGATGTCAGTTATCAGTTATCTCCTGTTAATTCCCCTCTTTAACCCCTTGAGTCATCTACACATATGCACAATTCTTCTTATATATATATATATATATATATATATATATATATATATATGGCGTATGTCATATAGAAAACATTAAAATTTACCTTTCTCTCTGCCATTCGATGATAGCCTAGGAGTAGGATCTCTGACTGATGCCAAATCAGTCAGGTTTCAATCCTGGCTTGAAACAATTGGACGTCTAACCACCCTGAAGAGCTGTGATACAGTGAAACAGTCTGTCTGTGGATGACAATATACGTGTGTCTGTGCTTCAAGTAAAGCCTGTATATAGTGCCACCTTTTAAGGTGTTAGAGCACTTACCAAGAAATGTAGATTAAGCAAATTGTATCTACCAGGTTAATCAATATGCTAAAAAACTAATGTATAAGTTTTTCAGGTGAATTTGAGTTAATTCATGTTTGCTTTATTTCTTTTGTCTCCTATATAAGAAAGTTGCTGCCTTGTTGTCAAGTATGAACGTCACAAGATATCATTGTAAAATTTAGTTCTTCTTTAAATAAACCAGAAAACCTTTTAAAACTTCTGGCACAAGCTTTCATTAGTTATGATTGACCTTTATAGCTACAGCTAGCCATCATTCATCATGTAAAAAACATGATATCAAGCAGTGCCTGCACATTAGCTTTTTAATCTAGAGGAACACACGCACACATATATACACACAAGCACACAGTTTATTTTTACCACCTAATGTTTCATAAGGTTTAGTATGTTCTACATGGAAGTTCTTCAATGGCATTACCCAATTTTTCAATTATCCATAAATATTGCATCAGCTTAAAGATATATCAATTTTTACAATTTTTTTTTTCATTATTATCAGGTAGTTTAAGAAAAAAGGCAAAACTGAAAAAAGTTTGCTTTTCTTAATTAAAATATTTATACCTAAATTAATTTTCATAATGTTAATTTCTATTTCTTAGAAACCTATTGTTAAAACTTAGAGTTGGAATTTCTGGAAAACCTCATGATGAAAGAAAGTTTGTAGTATTTGACAATCATCATGAGACATTGATGTCAAGGCAAAGGGAACCTACCTAATGAGGAGCTTGTATAAGAAATAACGTTTAAAGTGATAAATTGGATTAATAAATAAAAATCTATTACTTTAGAAATAAGCATATATGCATGCATGTGTGTGTATACATATATATATATATATATATATATATATATATATATATATATATATATATATATATATATATATGTTGTAGTTATATAACTAGATAGTTATGAACAACTATATTAATATCTGCATGAACCTTAAACCTTTTATGTACTAGTTCACTGTTGTGTGTCTGAGTCATGCAAGCAAGTGAAGGAATCCAAGCAACATTAACAGGGCAGGAGATTTTGCCTGGTGAAATTGATGGAAAGAAAAATCTAAGTATATTAAAGTGACAAATGATGATTAAAAATAGGGTTTCATTTTCTCCCAGTTACTTACATTCCTTGTTCTTTTCCTGACCTGTGCAAAGTACCATTAAATGTATTTGCTTTTTTGGTCATCTATCTTTATCATTATATGAAATTGGTTTAAGCCATCTGTTGAGTCTCCTTGCATGTCAGGTGGGACGTTTGCAATACTTCTCAATCAGTGAGTGCAGTAATCCTTTGAAAGATGTTGGCAATCTTGATCCTCTCCAAATTCATTTTCCCATTCCTCAACTAGATTTCAACTTGGGAAAGAAAAGGACTATCCTTTTTGTTAATAATACTAACAGATAGCATGTCTATCTGACAGCATTTATACTGGCCTATTACGTATTCTTTTCTCTCTCTCTCTCCTTCTATATATCTGTATATACACACATGAACACACACACACATAGATCAGTATGTGCTTAAAAGTTCTCTGCCTGAACCATTTCCTAAAATCACTATTTCAAAGATAAAACATCAGAATACCAATTTCAAGACCAGGATTGATTTAAGAACTTTTCAGTACCCCTTCATATATAAACATATAAATGACTTCTATAGCTACTACTCCGATAATAATAAAAAGAATTTATTTATTTCAATAGCTCCAATAAATAATTGTCATTAAGGTACCTTGATCAGTTAGTTTCAGTTATGCTAATCCATATTTGCAGTCATCTAATTTTTTGGGTGAGTTTTATAAACATGTCACTTTTCTTTACCAACATTAAGGAAATTTTTATTTACTTGAAATTTGAAGTTGACACCATATCTAGTTATCCAGAGTACCTGTAAAGACAGATTGATATTTGTCACATACAAACTGATTCTCCTGGATTCTTCTCTTCCTCAAAGTCAAAATAATTAATCTTCATAGCAATTATTTATTTTTTATTTATTTATAAGGTTATTTTGTATTTTCTAGAGCACCTGCTTTAAAAGTAAGGTTTTCAGACCACTGCTAATGTATAAGATCCTGATTGAATGCTCCTGGAATCTAAACTTGTAGCCTTTCACATGGCACAGGGGAGTGGGTGTGATATCATTTAGCATTGGGGGGTGGGCAGCATGGAAAATGGTTATGACACCATCCAGCACGGAATTGGAGAATTAATTTCCTTTTTTTGTTTATTTTAAAAATTATAATAAATGTGAAAACTTCTGAAAATGTCTACTTTCATTGAAATTATGTAAACTAAAAGGCTATTTTAATGAGTAAAGTATGAAAATTCCAGTTACAGAAGTGTTGGGATAATCACAGTCATATTGTAATTGTTGGACATCATAGTTTTAAAATTTTGCATGATTAAACATCAAGTAAAAAGAATAAACCATCATAAATCTGTAGAGAAATAAAAGCAAGCATTTTATATTTTAACATTCACTAAGATTTCTTTTCTTTTTATTCTCTTGCTGATTTTATTTCTTTTTGGAACTTTTTACCTGGAATACAATACTCTATCTGTAATTAAATATCCAATTTCATTTCTCAAGAATATTTTGAGATGTTTTATTTTTTTCTCTCTCGTGCCTGTTCTCTCTTCTTTTTTTTTTTGTCACTCGCTTTTTCTGTATCCATCTTATTTTTCTTTCTCTTTTCCCACTTTCTGTTTCCTTTATCTTTAATCTTTTTTTATTTTCTTCACTTTTTATCTACTTTTTTCTTCTTCTAATAATTTTATCTTTCTGGCTCTCCTCCACACTTCTCATTTTCCTTATTTTCATTCTTCCACTCTTTGTTCTCCTCATGTCTCTCATCTCTTCTTTCTCTTTTGTTCTATTTTCATTGTTTTTCCTTTTCTCTCGGTCTTTTTTCCTGTTCTACTTCATTTACTAACTCTGCATCTTTGAATCTTAAGTGTATTGTATGTTTCTTCTCGAGTATTACAAATGATTTGCATCTCTGAAAGAACAGAAAAACTGAATTTAAATTTTGCTTTGTTGCTGAAATAAGTTTGAGAAATTGACATTTACTGGTTGTTTGTATCTCTTCGTGTGTTTTTTTTAAAAATTTTTTCCTCATAGAAATTACATCTGGCATTAAATTTTTCACTATCCATTCATCTAATCATGCCTTTATTCCCCTTTCATTTGTTTTTCTGTTTTTTGATGATCTACTTGTATTATTTTTCAAATTGTTCTTTCTCAAATGCTATCTCTCCAATTTATCTTGCTTCCTATTATTTGTATCTGTCCAACACCACTTGTTTGTAATTTTCCTTCTCTTCTTCCAAATGTTTATTTCAATCTGTCACTATCAATTTCTTTCCATCAGTACCTGTCTCTTCGTATATATACTCTAATCTATTCCGCTTTTCTATCCATTTGTTTTATCTCATTCTGTCTCTCAGCCTCATATACCACCTTCTTCCCTCTTCATTTTCTCTCTGTAAACAAAACTGCATTACTGTTCATATTTCTACACTCTATATGTAATTGGAAGACATTATTAGAAAGTACACAGTTATTCAGCTATGTGTTTTTAATTACACAGTCACAAATACAATTTGAGATTTTCATCATGCACAAGTTTTATTCATCTTGTCATCAATGGTTAAGTCATTATTACTTCTCTATTGTTGAAGTTATTTCTATTCAGATGTATTCATATCACCAGCTGTTATGTTTTGATAGTTACATTTTTTGTTAGTATAAGTTAATTCCTGAAAGCTGAGTTAAGTTTGTACTTTGGACGTTTTTCTTACTTACAAATCTTATATTTTATATATGGCACACAATATACAGTGTTACTATAGTTTGACATTTTTATGTCTCTCTCTGATAGACATAGAAGGTTGATGTCTGGAGAAAATATTATCTAAAACTATTTCAGTAATTATGTTAGAAAGTGCATGCTTTAGAATAAAATACACATGTATACATATTTTTTATCTTCACAGAAAAACAGCTATGTTATGTATATGCAAATATGTCTATAGACATGCACACATATATCTACATATACTATGTACACACACATATGTATATATGTGTTTGTGTGTGTTTAACTTTAGTTGACTATGAAAATGCATTTGAATCAGTAGATTATGCAACTCCTATGAAGAACAAAGTAATAATGAAGACTGTGTTAAAGTTGTTGAGAATATATAACAATACTGTAGTAAATCAAATACACAGATGAAATAAAGATTGTAAAAGGAGTGAGGCAAGAAGATATGATTTCACCTCTTAAGCTACCTTTTGAACTGGAAAATGATGGGAATAAACAGAACATTTAAACTATGATTTTCTTAGAACATTTTAGTAATATCAGAATCAATATAGGAGTTACAATAAATGTAAAATGATCTAAATAGAGGAATTCTTAGGGTAGATTTAAAAATGAAAAGAAAATTAATATTCAGTTGTAACATTCTGAAAAAGATCATAAAAATTAGATGAAGAACTGGAAGTAGTACAAGAATGCATTTACTTAAGACAGGTGATAACTTTAAAGAAAGTGCATGAATACAAAATAAAATGATGTGTCATGATAAGGTGAAAGCATTTAATAAAGGTAAAAAATATAACAACACCTTGCCAGTATTCTTTAAATATAAATGTCAGCGATAACATACAGGTGCAAAACAGTAAGAATTAAGAGAATCACTTGAAAACAAACTAAAAAAAATGTGCAAAGATTAATGGAAAAAGCAATGTTAGGAAAAACTTTGAAGTAGAAGGAAGTTAACATGGATAAAAGAAGAGGCTGAGATTTCATGATAAAAAATGGAGGTGGATGGAATATGAGAAGAAAAGATGGAGTAAAAGGGTGCTCCATTAGTGACCATTGGATAACAAACATAATAAAGAAATACCGGATAGCAAATGAAAAGAAGAACTGGAGGAGTTAGTTGGTAAAATAGTGAAGACAAATACAAGTCACAGTTATAAAGGAAATGAGAAAGATCTTTGTTATGAAATGGAGTAGCATTGGTTGTGATTATATATAAATATATATTTATATATAACACACACACATACATATATATATATACACACATACATCTATAAATATATATATATAAAATATAGTTTTAAGGTATGCTATATTTATGGGCAAAAGTGCTCAATATCAAAGATAAAACATATGAAATGTAATACTGGACACTGAGGTCAACATCAAATAAGAAAATGTCTAATGGAAAAATAACCAACATACCACCTACACAAATAACACCCAATTTCCACCTGCAACTCTGGATTAAACAAATTAATAAACTACAAATGCACGCATAATCACAAGTAAATGTAATCATAATAATAAACAACAGCAAATAAGGAATCAATAATAAATAATGAGTAAAAAGATAACACATAATAATGCAATAGACCTTATCATCTATAATGCACCATTGACCAGCATATATAGTCAAGCCAAAACACAATGCACATGACCTGAAGACTGTTTACAAGCATGAAACACTGTTGCCACTTTTTGTTGACCTCAGTATCCTTTTTTTATATATATATATATATATATATATACACACACACACACACACACACACACACACATGCTTAGTGACACTGATACTCTTTAGACAAAAATATTTTCTTTCAAGATTCAACTTCAACTCAGCTATAAATTCCTTGTTATTCCTGTTAGTTATTCACAAATAACATAGTCTTTTAGTGAATTGCCTCAGAAATAGCAGAGATTAAATATACATATAAATGTTGGATAAAAAAATCTTGCCTGCTTCCACCATTTTTTAATTAACTATATTTAAGTAGCTTCATATTGTGCATTGTTTTGGGGTTTTGTTTTTTTTCCTGGTTTATTTTTGCCATTTCATTCTGGCCTTTTGAACTATGTCACAATTTAAATATCAAGATATCTTTGGGTGATTTAGAGCAGCTGACAGGTTGTTGGTATTTGTGTAATCCTAGCTTTAGAAATATAGAATTGTCTACTTAATAGAAGCAACTGGAGGGTTGTAAAATTATTTTTAATTGCCTTGTAACCCTTGATTATTGTATTTTTATTTGGTCTTTTACAATTTGAACCAGATTCTGACTTCAAATTCTCATCATCATTCTTATTGTATTTTTCTCTGTTTACATCAACTTTTACATGTTTCCTTCACTCTTTATATTAATTTTCCTTTACTTATGGCTAAGTGATTCATTTTTAGAATCACACCTATTAAGGCTAGCTGCTCATTAACCTGTGTCAGTGAGAGCCAGTTATTTTTTTTACTTTTGCAAAGAAAATATTGAGTTGAAAAAATATTAACTATCATTACAGAGGGTTATAATATTTTATTCTGAGGATTTTTTTGTCTTCTCACAATTTAAAATGCAAGTTTTTATTTGTAACTTTTTGTATATGACTGAGCTTTGTACTTAGCCTCATTACAGTCATTTTGTTCCCACTTGTCTGGCTCAACTAATAAAAATTAATTTACTTGTTTTCTCTTTTTCATCAATGATAAAACCACAGTAAAGCTGACTAGTGGTCTACTTCAATTTATTTCCCAAGATCATTTTGAATTTGCAATTCTAAAGAAGCAAAAGTCAACAAAGAGTTCAGGAAGAACTGTCAGAGGTCATGAATTGTGACCCTATTTGCACTTATGTTAGATTATTATGATGACCCCTTTGCATTATATCTATCCCTTCTTGATTTAGAGCTTGGTAAAAGAGAAAATGTTTTATTTGGGTTGAAATAAGAGTGTTGGATGGGCATGAGAGAATAAAGGAAGTGGAGAAAAGAAATAGATGCATATAAAAAGTGAAATACTGAAAACTGTGAAAGCAATTATGTTAAATAAAAAAAATGTGGAAATATACATTCTATAAGGAGCAACAGATTATAGAACCTAAATGTTTAAGAAATTATATGAGATTGGCAGAAAATACTTCTCATGAATAGTATCTTGTTTATCAATTGAAAAAAGTTATTTGCTGAGACTAATTTTTATACTGTACCTATTTAATCTGTGATAGAAAAGGAAAGTTATGGGATTGTCTTTGCCCTGAAAAAATTTCACAGATTCATTCATGGGAGAAGGTCTACTTTACGAACAGATCACAGACTGTTGCTAGCTATTTATAGGTACAAAAAAGGACTACTGACTCATACAGCTAATAGGGTACAATGATGGGGAACCATTTTACTAAATTACGACTTTAGAATGGAATTTATGCCATTGTGTAAATTAAGTCATGCAGACAGATTGTCCAGAGTTATCCCAAGAAATAATGAACCACTGGAAGACATGGTCATTGCTTCTCTACAATTGGAAGTAAAGATAAAAAATATACTATGCAATACTGTGCTGGAACTACCTGTGATGTTGGAAGAAATAAAAAGTAAAGCGTTAGATGACAAGTTTATTATTGAAATGAAGAAAAAACTAAAAGACAAAAGTAAAACAGAATCCAAGGTATATTCAATTTTACAGTGAAAAAGTAGTGGTACCTTTGGCACTACAAAAATGTATCCTGAAAGAACTCCATGCAAGACACCCTGGTATATATCCAGAATGAAAAGGTTAATGAGAAGTTATGTATACTGGTGTAGCGTGAATAGAGACATCGAATGTTTGGTAAAGTCATGCAAAGGCTGTGCTTTGGCAGCTAAAGCACCACCAGTTAAGTTCAATCCATGGCCAGAAACTGACTGCCCATGGTCACATCTGAATATTCACTTTGCTGGTCCACTTAATGGGGCATATTATCTGATCATCATAGACAGTTTTTCCAAGTGGCTAGAGATATTCAGATGTATAAAACCAACCACACAAGTTGTAATTCAGTTTCTACACAAACTGTTTGCAAAGTATTGTTTGGGATAATGGCACTCAATTTACATCAAAAGGATTCAAGGAATTTAGCAAAATGTGTGTGGTAGAGCACATAACAATTGCCATCTTAGAAGTAACAGCCTGGCAGAGCATTTTGTGGATACCTTCAAAAGGGCTCTAAAAATAGCCAACTGTGGATCCACAGATGCAGCATTACAGCAGTTTTTATAGGCTTGCACCAAACAGAAATGCACCTTTGGCCATGACTCTGGCAGAAATTATGTTTGCGTGGAAAGTGAGAGGTTTTTGACAAGCTGATACCCAATAAGGAAAAACATGATCATGTGGTACAAAAAGCTGGAAAGAAATTTTACAAAATTGGTCAAAAGGTTTTTTACTGGATGTACCAGACAAATAAAACATATTGGGGACTATTGTCTGAAGAATCGGCAGGATGGTGTATCTAGTTAAAGGACCAGAAACGGTGCACAAAAGGCACTATAATCAAATAAAAGTAGGTATTCAAGTGAAGAGAACAATACTCTAGATGAGGTTGAACCTATGTAGGTTCTTTTTGATACATTCAATGTACCCATTCGTTAGAAAGCTCCTGAGATAGAAATCCAAAAGACATAGTAAGAGAAAAGGTGGGGGTACAGAAAGGATGAAAATCAATCCAAAAGAAAAAAAATATTGACTGTACAGAGTAAATCGAAAAAAGCAAGGGGTGTTATACCATACCTATGGACTATAATGGGTATGTCTCAGTCCGTATAAATACAGTAGAATATACTGTATGTGGTAGTCATTTGGATTCACTTGGGTTTCACCTTGATTCAATTCTAGCTCACCACTAGCAGTTGATTACTTACTACATGCTGCTGGTGAATCTTGTATGTTGTTCCTCTTTTAAATATTGTCATTCCATTTCCGACTTTCATTTTGGTTATTCTTATTCAGTAACCTTTTCCTAGCTTACAACACTAATATTAAGCTACATTTTAAGGTGAAATGTGAAAGAAATTAAAAAAACAGAACATAAATTTAATCTTTAAAAAAGATGATCAAATATTTATGAAGTTTTCAGATTGACCATTTAGATTTTAAGAAAAACATTGCAATCAATATTTCAATTGCTTTTTACTTGATCGAATAAAAGCTCAGAAGTTTTGTTTCTGTTATTTTGATTTTGGGAAATAAATGTATAATGCTTAATAAACCTGAGTAGGCAAAATATACCCTGGGGACATATGTGTATTCTTTTTGGTGAAGGTAAGTTATATGTGCCAAGTATTAGACCTTTTTTTTTATCAGAAATATTGACATTGATAAAAATTAGTGATGAAATCACCTTTTTAGAGTTGCAGTTAAAAAAATTACACTTGTAGCTAAGAAGAAAAAAATAGATTTTTAAATCAATATTTAGTTAATGATCTGAACTAATCAGAAATAAATTGTGTATTAGAAGATATATTCCCAGTAGCAAATATGCATGTTATTGATCTACACTGAGGTTTCTTTGGTTATTTTGGTCCACTTACCTTCGAGGCATAATGAAATGGTAATATGCTCCATTGCTGTCAATCACACATGTAATCTTTTAACTTTCATAAAATACTTGACATGTTGTTTTTGTGGAGTTTGTAAAGATTAATACTGTATGTTATGTGCGGATTATGAAGATGCTTACAAAGAAATGTATTAATGCTTTTGTTATCAAATATTAACATGAAGTCAGCATTAGTTATGTCCTGTAATTATTTTCTATATTTAAGACCCAATTGAAAGGTTCTTCAAATAATAAGGCTATAATTTCAAATGGTTACTTGAGTCCATTAATACAACTTATTTTGTTCCGAACAATGTTGTGTCATCTTATTTGAGTGGAAAGAATAGAATAACCATTCTGTTTATTTAAGAAATTGGTTAGCAGATGAAACACTTAAATTCTAAATTAAACTAATGCAAGAATATCCTAGAGCATCTTGTTTCTCCTCCACATGAAAGCTCTCATTTGCACAGATTGACATCAAATCCTCTGAAAAAGCTAATGTATAAAATGAAGAGAATTAACAATGATAGCTGTAAATTAGAAGCAGGCAAACTTTCTTAGGAACGTAATTAGCTGAAAAGGATTCCTTCAACCCAACTCTCAAGTTTATTTTCCTGGGATAAAATGATTTAACTACCTATATGGTATTTATAGTACACAGGTGCAGTCACCTATGTATTGCTCATTCAATTATGTGGATATACTCACATTCTTAGTGATGTCCCTGTTCTTTCACCTAGATAAAAATGAATATCTATATCAGTTTATAAATATATATATATATATACACACACACACACACACACACACACACACATTATATGAAAAGCATATTTTCTCATGAACACTTTGAAAGTCTTTGTTGCTCAGTTCCCATCACTCTGTTCCATTATCACACACTTAAACTAATCTTGTATTTTTCTCAACACACACTGCTTCTCTTGCTCTGTCAAACCAGATCCTTCTGTCTAGATCACTCTCTTTTAAAGCAGTTTTGTCTCTTTCTGACCCCTCCCTCAGCTAATTATGTCTTTCTCTCTGCCCCTTAAATCTATTTTGTATATTTCTCTCTTTCCCTCTTCCTCAAATGTTGCCTCTGTTTCAATCTTTTGCTCCCTTTCTCAAACAAATTTTGTCTACTTCTTTCCCTCTTTCATTTCTTCAAATGCATTTTTTTTAAAGCATTTCACCCCAAGCAAGGCAGGAGTGCCACTAGAATGCAGAGGGTTACAGAGAGTGAAATTGAGAGAAAAGACTGTGTATAGCAGGGATTGAGGAAAGGATAAAAGATGAACAAAGTTCAAGTCAACAGAAGATGGTAGCTGACACTACATATAAAATTTTTGAAGATCGTAGTTATCAGGGAAGTAAGTAAGAGGAAGAGAGTTTCACAGTCCGGAAGTGCAAGAAAATGAACTTTTCATTTGTTTCTCTCCCTATACTGCAAGCCTTTATTTTTTTCTCTCTTGAACTAGTTTCAACTCTCTTGAAACAGCTTTGGCTATCCCTTTCTCATCAGGTTTGCATCTCCCTCTCTTGTTAGCTTTGTGTCTCACTCACTCACTCACTCACTCTTTTGAACCAGATTTGCATCTTTCCCTCTCTCTTGAGGTAGCTTTGCATCTCCATCCCTCTCTCACTTAAGCCAGATTTGCATCTCTCCCTCTCTATATCTCTCTCACTTGAGCCAGCTTTGCATCTCTCCCTCTCTATATCTCTTTCACTCTCTCTGCAGCTTTGCGTCTCCCTCCCTACCACTCTAATTTTGCATCTTCCTCCCTCTCTTGCTCTCTCGAGGCAGCATTGTGTATCCCTTCCTCCCTCTTTCTCTTTCACTCTCTTTGCAGCTTTGTATCTCCCTCTCTACCTCTTTCTTGAGGCAGCTTTGTGTCTCCCTCACTCTTTCTCAAGGTAGCTTTGTGTCTCCCTCGCTCTTTCTCGAGGTAGCTTTGTGTCTCCTTACCTCTTTCTCAAGGCAGCTTTACACCTTCTCCCCCACTCCTCAAGGAAGCTTTGCATATCCCTCACTCACTTGATGCAGCTTTGCGTCTCCTTTCCTCTCTCTTGAAACAGTTTCGCGTCTCACTGCTTCTCTCTCAAGGTAGCTTTGTGTCTTCCTCTCTCAAACTAACTCACTCTTAGTCTTTCAAACATGTTTATATATGCTTTCTCAAATTCCATGTATCTCCTCCTCTTCTATTTAATCTGCTATTATAATCTGTTTATTACCCTTTTTCCCATTTCTTTTGTCCCTCTCAAATTCACTCTCTCAAACCTGCTGTCTTTTTTTTTGTTCTCTCAAACACATTGATTCTATGTTCATATGCTGAGACATTGATACCTTTCTCTCTTCATGTTAGCATAAACATATGACAATTCTTATTCTCTCGCTCTCTTTATATATATATATATACACTGATAAAGTGCTCTCTCATCTGCACATGAACACACTTGCTGCTAATCCTGAGTGCAGATTCCAGCAATTATTTGTCTCTGTATTCAGCAATAACAAAAATAACTTATCTATATTAAAATAACACTTCTGAAAGAGTTGAAGCTTTAGAAAAATAATAGTATGGAAATAATCAATTTTCTAAAAGCAGTTTTGTATCATTCAACTGCCAGAGTAATGAATCAGAATTTCTAAGTGCATTTCACCTGACTTAGAAAAGTTTAAAGAACGCTCTTCTTCAAAACTACAAATCTTTTTCTGTGTTTGTTTATTTATAAACATCATTTTTTTCTTCCGTGTCATTTTCATAAATAGATATTAAATATAATAATAAATCAAAGAATATATTACAAAATGTATTTAAAATAAAAGGAAATGTTAAGTTTAATTTCTAAATAACAAGTATTTTCTGAGAATATAAACAGTTGCTTATTTGATATTTTAATTATTTTTTAAAGCTTACTGCATAATGGACCTTTTATTTTTATTTGCCAAATTAACCTGTTGTAAAGCAGTTTTAGTTGTGCAGTTATGGCATTGAAGCTCAGTTCAAGCAAAGATGATTGAAGACAAGAGAAAATCCTAAATGACAAAACACATTCACAAATGTCTTTTCAAATGTAAATTATGCTCAAGTGGTCATTTTTTAGGAGATATTCTAACCTACCATTCAAATCTACTTACAATGTTACAGATTTTTTTAAAAATAACGTAACTCTTAAACTTTTAAAAAAATTATTTTGTCTTTTCTTTATTTGGTCTAAGAGAATACAAACATTCTGCTTTATACTTGCTGAGAGATTAAAAAAAAAAAATTATCAAAGCCTCCATAGCTCATACATATTGTTTTGGCAGGAGAGAAAAAATAGCACTAATGCCCATACTCTGTAAAGATTTGAGTTAAATTAAAACTTGATAGTTCATTGCATGAAATACTTTTTGTTTTTATTGATTTTTTAGTTTTCAACTCTGTTTAAGAGAAAAATAGCATTCACTTTTAAAATGGTTTCATGGATGTTCGTAAGATTTTAACTGAATTTTTAGGTTACCAGACACGGTACTTCAGCTAATGAAGTCTGGAGATCTATACTGTTAAAAGTCAAGAAAAAAGGGGCTTGCTAAATGGTCAATTTGATGTTCTCTGTTTCTTAGCTTAAAAGCCACACTCATTGCTAACTTTTAAGGTAGCTCCTGTGGATGGCTAATTAAGCCTCCGACCCTAAAGGGACTTCACGTCCAGCTTAGAAAAGAGCAATGATAATTTTGAAGAAATAACCTTGAATTCCCCAATTCACCCCAAGGAACTTCACTTGAACTCTGATTCGGGCTGTAAATAAAATTCCAGCCAAAAGACTATTTAGGCCAAAAAGTCTGGATGAAAATTGAGTTCTTTAAATCACAAAATCCGCCTAACTTCAAAACCTCATATCAGGAAACTTCACCCTTTATTCTGATTCCTTGGCATTTTGAAGACATAAAATTGGTTTCTTCAATTCACAAAGTTTTGGAGATATTTGAAACTGAATTTAAAACAAAATTTTTTAAATTCACAAAGTTTTTGTGTTACTTTAAACACAATATAAATTAAAAACTTTGAACTTTTAACTGTTCCTGCCTCATCCAGACACAAATTCCAATGTTCAAGCACCAGATGAAGAACAGATTTTTAATCCTGGGATCATCCTAATTCCAAAAAGGTATATATTTATGTAGAGCAAGTGTGGCCTGAGTTAGGTTTCAGACACGGAGACAGACAGAATTTGCCATTTATTAGATGATTAAAAACAATGAAAGTTTCATAAATATTATGGTATGATTTTACAAGTACTGATCAGTCTTGTCAAATTGCAAAATCATTCTCTGCAGAATGGTACAGTTAACCTTTGAGCATTGCTGAAATAGACACCGCCAGTAAATCACAGAAAATGCCAACAAAATTTATAAGCATTCATCTCCTGTTACAATTTTATATTTTTTCTTGAACACTTTTCATGTCTGTTTTTTCTAATTGTAATCACAATCTGATTGTAATCATTTTCTTTTTTTCTCTTACTAACTTCCCTTTCCTTGTATTGGATCATTGTCTAACCATACAAGTGCTCTTGACCTGCTTTAAGCCTAACTTGCAAAACAATTTCTTATACATTTCTGTTGCCAGATGCAAACTCTGCCATTTGGCACTCTTTCTTTACTGCCACCTGCTAGGAGCTTTATTGCTTTCAGGATTCTTCCTTTGACACTGTCTTTAGCACATTGACTATTTCACTTTATTTTTTCTCTCTAAGTGAACATTTATCATGGATTCTTTAGCTAATCCTGCTGCACACAGTTTTGTATCATGAGGCATTGTTGTGGTACCCTGCTTTTGTGGTAATAAAGTTTCATGACTGAAACTATGCCTGACTTTTACATTATTATATGATGAAAACTTTGTTGGAAAAATTTGCTGCTGTTTTGCATGTGTATGTGTAATCTTTGGATATACATGACCTGTTTTATTTATTTTTGTAAACTTAGTTTGCAAAAATAAAATTAAAAATTAATGGGTTTTTAATGTTTTTTGATCAATCGTACATTGAAATATTCTTCAAAAGAAAATAATTGAATATAAAAAACACTACATTGAATATTTGAAATTTCATACACATAACCTTTCCTGAAATGACCACTCTAGGAATATATCCTTTAAAATGAAAGATATGGGCTGTATTCTCAAAAGGCAGCTAAGCTAAATAATGTTATAGCAAGAATCCCTTTGAGATAAGAGTAGCAGATTGTTGAGGCAGAGAGATCTGAGGAATTAGTCAGGATGGAATTGAATGTCTTTCTCTTATCTACCAAAGTCATGACACTAAAAAAGTCATTCTGTTGCTAGAAATATTTAACCGTTAACCTTTCCTGAAGTAATAATAGGTTTGTGCTGGTTGTTACCTGATTGAAATCTATGATCCATAATGATGTATTCCTCCACCTTATAGGCACAAAAAAACACACACACACAGATGCAAACCTGACACATTTGCTTTAATTTGCATTATTTGGACCATTGGAAGAATTTTCTTGTTTGTTGGCTGTTGAAGACATTTGACAGTTTTTCATATAACTTAGAAAGTAATAACTGAGAACTAAGCACTTTGAAGAAAATGAAACCAAATTTTAGGGACACTTGAAATCATTCCATGTTTAGTCTTCAACTAAAAATATGCTTCATATTTTAATACAAATGTTATTAAGATGAAATGAATAATAGTTATTTTGTAAATGTCAAAAATGTCATTTGAAAAAGAAGTATTTTTTTAAATAATAATTTTCCTGCTTGTTGTCTTGTCTAAACTCACCTGATGTTCCTTCAGACCCCCCTACTCCCACTGCTCATTAACATTGTTTTTTTTTTGGGGGGGGGGGGGGGTTCAGTTTTAAAATTTGTATTAATTTTTATTTAATAGTGAAATTTACAATCAGTTCTGATAAGGAGTAAAAACGTCACAAAATCTCCTCTCATAAACTTTGGTTGACTTCAAATGGGGAAAAAATTAAAATAATACCATGATTGTATATTTTTAGTTATCTACTTCAAATAGGATCTCTGCACTTCCACATCTTGAACATATAAAAAGAATATTTGTCATGAAAAACAATTTGAAGAAGTTACTTGCTGCCTAATTGTAGCATTCTTTATTCACTATGAATGAATTTTATGCACTAGAGAAGAGAGCTAAAAACATTGTTTCCTCTTTAGGTAAATATGTCTATTTACAAAATTTTGTGAAAGAGATGGCTGAAATGTTTCCAGTCCAATATACTTCTTAAAATCTGAGCATTATTTTGTCACTGTAGTTGGAAAGAGTGTTCCTTTTTGTATTATAAAGTGCCAATTTTCAAGCTACCTGCATTTTTGACTGTCATGAAGTTTCTGTACATGCAGAAGAAAACTTCAAAGGAAATCAATGAAAATATGATGCAAACATTGGGTAATAAGTGTCTATCACAGTCAACTATGAAGAAATGGTATGCCAACTTCCAGTGTGCAGAAAACAGTCTGAGAGGCCTTCAGGGGCATCAACTTCTTAAATTGTTGATCATGTTCATGAATGAATTTTGACTGATTAACAAATCTTGATTAAAAGAATCATTGAGGCACTAGAAATATCAAGGAATTGTGTAGCGTTTATAATTCATAGGCAATTGAGATGTGCAAAAGTGGTCAGCCAAGTTGGTTTCGAAATGCTTGAATGCTGACCAGAGACAATATCAATTAGACACCTACAAGTTGATTTTGAAGAGTTTTTACTGATATTATAACTTTGGGGAACACTTTTTCACTGTTGATGAAACCTGATGCAGCTATCAACTGGAGACCCCCCCCCCCAAACAATTGATGCCAGGACACTATTCTAACATACTATGTTAATTAAAGAAGGTGTTGAAAGAAAAACAAGGAAAGTTGTAGAATGATGTTATTTTTTTATAAAAGAATACACCTTCTCATGGAATTTGTATGACTGTTTTGCCAAAATCAAAGTTTGACTGTATAAGCTATCCACCTGACTCATCAGATTTTGCTCCATCTACTGTTTTTGAAAAATACTGATAACTTATTTTATTGTTTTACATATTAATACAGGTCTCTGTGTTATTCTATAACCTTCATCAATCTTTCAGCCAATAAATAATCCATTTAAATATATAAGAGCAGACACTGAAGTCAACATTGATTGGCAACAGTCTATTTCATTCTTGAAGGCAGTCTTCAAGCCAAACTCTCTCACACACACACACACACATACTATCTGATTATTATGTACACTAATAAGCATTAAGGGTGTGTTGAAAAGAGTTACAATAGATTAATATCTGGAGAGGTTTGTGGCTATTCCATTTATGATATCTTTAAAACCTTTTTTGACATGGTAGATAAGACTCAGCTTTGTTGAATATTAAGTAGCATTTTCCTGCATGAATATATTTTTCAACTTAAAACTTTTTGCTATGACCTGTACTATCCAAAAATGATGTCTTATCCAAAAACTTACAATGATTCTCTGCACTTATCTTGATACTATCATCAATTTTGCTTACAGTACTAACTCAAAACATTACTCGCTCCCACCGTTCTATTCTCAGTAAGGTTTTTGACTACCACCATCAGGTCCATCCTGTGTAGTTCTACATTCATTAAAAATTTTTGTTGACTTGCATAATAAACTCTGAATTAGTATATTCACACTATTTTAGTTCTATGTATGTACATACAACTAAAATATTTCATCTAATTATAATAAGTTATTATAGTATATAGTTTAATAGTTACAAGGTATTTGAGTTTTGTATGCTTTTTAATAAATGTAATTTATTCTGATAAAATTGCAAACTTTGTGTAAAGGCTTTTTATTTTTAAACTTCTATATTTGTTTTGATTAGTGTAATTCTTTGCAATTGAAAACAGTGATAAGTAATTATTCAGTTGGTTGTTCAAAGTGTTTGGTGATTTAGTTCACAGATGAGATTTAGTGTGAGCTATGTTAATTTAAATTTTGACAAAATCTGTATGTCGTTAATAATTCTTTGATGCTAGAAAATATAACTGTCATTATTAAGTAAACTCTTTAGAGCTTGTGCATGTATCTGTTTAACTGGATAGACAGATAAACACTGTTCTGCAGAGCTTTGTCTTATGGCCCACATGGTAGTTTGGTATTATTTGTTCACCTACCCTGCTGTTACTCACTTAACTACTGACAAGTGCATGTAATAAGAACCAGTGTGAATTGGATGGATGGATGGATGGATGGATGGATGCAAGCAGGAAAGATGATGATGAATAACCTTTTCTCCGTTCTTACCCACCTAATGGCAACTCTATAGGAATGCAAGTAGTCTGCTTGTTAGAGTGATGGATGAAAAGTAATGTGATATTTGTTGAGTGGTGCAGGAAGACTGCAATGGCGAAGGTCTTCCCTCACCCACCTTCAAAATGAGCTTGTAGATATTAAGTGTGTAACAGCTTCTTGTCTTCCTCTTCTAAACAAAACAGCACCTTGTTCTGAACAATTAGTTTCATTGCCTCAGTCCAGTTTGCTTGCATCATTTATTCATTTTCCCCTTGCACGAATAAGAAAGAGTACATAACTTTTTATCTTGTCCACATGTGTTCATAAAAGGTGCACTCTAAAAATTGTACCTATTTAGTTTAATTTTTGATTGAATTACTAGATTGTAATTTTGATTTATTGGCTTTAATTGGTTAAAAATAAAAAGGGATCAGAGGATTAAAAATACAGACAGATCAGAGAATTAAAAACTGAATAGTGTTGGATCTAAAAAAAAACTGAAAAGGGATGTTTTGTAGAGATATCAATATTTACTGTATATATTATTAATGGTTACAAATGTATTTAAAATCTATAAATACAGTCTAAATTGCAAAAATAAGGGCTGAAATATGAATTGTAGCATTTGATGTAAGTAATTAAACTCTACAAACTACGTTATTCTAGGTCATCTAGGAAGTATGGCAAAATTTCTGTGTCTGAGGTAATTCAGTAGCAAAACTGAACTTAGCTGTACAAAAAAAATAAGAAATTCATTAGTTAAAAATCATCACTTCAGTTATGAAATAAGTCACTTCTAAAATGGCCATTGATCCATATCATTTCTCAAACTCAGTTGACAATTGTGTTCTTTACTTTATTTCATCAAGTTGTAATAATTGTTATATCTTCACAGTAATGATCTTTATATTAATCCCTTTCGTAATTGTCTTTTTATCATTTTATGGGGATGGGAATAATAATATGCACCTGTCTTAGTGACAATCTTGTAAGAATTGACACAAGGGGGAAAATAAGTTTGTTAATTACATTACGCAAATAAGTACAACAACATTTGTCTGCTACCCAGACAAATAATACTATATTTTGGAGATATGCCATAGCATATTTATATTTGAGGTAAATATTATATTATAAATGTCTAAATTCAAGGCAAATACTATATTAGTAAGTAGTACATTTATCTTCAACAAAAATGTACATTATGATGGGAAATAACTAAATATGAAATACTTAATTTCTGATATCTTCAGAATTATTTGAGACGCTTGCTCTTGTAACAAGCTGGTTTCTCATTTTATTAATTTCATTTGTCCTAGTGGAATATCTCACTATGCTCATCAGCTATGGCACTCGGAATCATTGGTAGAAAATCAAGATGCAAAAAGTGCATTTTAAAGAGGTGTCTTGTATCTGCTATACTGTTAGCAGATTGTTTATTAAATCAACCAAGTTGAAACCCAAATCAAGTTCTGTCCAACTAATATGAATTAATCCCATGTTGCTTGCTCATTTGGATACTAATATCCTTTGAACATAATTATACACATCTCTCAAAAACCCGATATGCTATGGCAATTCTGAATCACATTCAAAATTGGTATACTTGACTTAGTCTAAAACACAAACATTTATTCCAATAGCAAAATCTAGTATTATTAGTCTATCATATTTTATTCAGTCATCAAAGATAAAAAAAAAAAAATAACATTTCTTTCTATTTTTCTATTCATTGATAGCATCTAAAATGGAGCAATTTTTAAAAAACTTTTTTATGGGAAAATATTAATGATGTGAAAAGTGAAATATATGAACCAACAAATCAAACTTTGCAAGATTCAAAGCCTTCAGTTTTTTAGTAATATATTTGAAAAAAATAAAAAAGTATAATTCTGCTAAGGAACCACTTTGTAGGCCAGTATTTTTCTGAGGAAATCTTTGTTGATATTTGTTGAACTCAGCCAATTTGGGTATAAAATCTGATTTGAGTAGCATCCAAAACTATGACTTGCAAAACTTACATCTTATATATTTCTCATGGTAAACCTTGGATAAAATAAGCAGAACCTTATACCTGCATATAATCTACAAGACACAATGTAGGAACACCTCTACATGTTATATCAACCATATCAACAAATTCTGAGTAGAAAAGAGGAGAATCTTTATCTCTCTCTCGAGTAAAAAGTTTTCTTCTCTCACTATGTGAAATTTTTTTCTTCAGATAGCTTTTACAAACGTTTTATCAATAGGGAGGAGAGACTCACCCTCTCATTCTCAATTCTACCAAACATGTAAACTAGCTCTGCCCCTCCATCTTTCTATCTCAACTAATCATTCAGCTCCAGAACTTATGCCCAAACCAACCTTAGAATTTTACTACTAATTGTCCATGTGTGTTGGATTAGGGTCACTCAAAATGATGGTATTTACTCACAATTTTGATGTTATACCTGTACCGGGGCCCATTAGTACTACATTGGTGAATGGCATGACAGTAAAGGATTTTAATATTGTGTTGACAGACTCCTTGTACCTTTTGTGTTCCCCCTCTTCACTCTCCTTTAGTGTCTGTACTTGAATCTTGATCAGCATTTTACACATGCTAGACTCATGTCCAATTTGTGGCACTTAAATTGATTGTAAATATTGTAATACTTTGATTAGATACAACAGTAATAAGATCATTAATACTGCCAATAATCCAGTTGATGTTATGATGTTACATATTTGCTTTTAGAATAACCTGAGAGGGTGTGCTGAAAAGTTCTCAGCCTGGTTAATAATTATTTCAAAAATAATTCTAATGTTCAGCCATTTAGTCAGATTTTGGGAAGGTAGTCAGGCCAAGAACTTTTCTTGTAAATTAATGCACATGTTTATACCAACTTTGATACCAGTGTTTTCCATGGTATACATTAACTCTGCTGTCAGATAGAAAGGTCAAATTTGAACAAGCTTAGAATATACTTTAGCATGATTGTATGTAATCACAGGCATTTAATTGTTGATTTTCCACTGCCAACTCATTGCAAGAAAAGTTCAAGAACAGAAAAAGAGTAATGAAGGAAAATAATTTTAAAAGAATACTAACCTTCTTGAAGTTGTTGAAAATTAAAGATATAGTTTTTCTTTCAACAAGATTCTCAATTCATGAATGATAAGTTATTTTAAATACTTTTTGTTTTATTTTCTCTATTATTATCACATGAATTACTTTGTATTATTGAATTAGATCATACAAAGTGTGAATTTCAGAAAAACATCTACTCTACCTGAAAACTGCAAGTGCTAACAGATGATGCATAAATGGGACTGTTGGCAACTGACAACAATAATAACCATCCAAGGAATAGGAAAATAGTATTGAATAACATCCAAATGCAATGTTGGTGCAACTGAAGTCACCAGTCAATGCCCACAACATTCCATGTAGTTTTGTAGTCATCAACCAACAAGGGTACTATTATTGATTCTACACCATTGGTTACCATACCTCAATTGGGCCAAAGAACATCATCATGGGACTGTGGAAGATTAGCATGTTGTTTGATCAGATAAGTCATGTTTCCAGTTCTTTCAGTTGATTTTTTTTTTATGGAGGAGATTTCATGGGGTATTGATCCAGCCTCTCAGTATGGTGTTGTGCAAGCTTGTGGTCTCTTTGTAATGGTGTGAGCCATGTTTTCACAGAGTTCACAAAAACCACTAGAGTAATTGAACAGTGTGACATACACAGATTTTGTTGCAGATGATTTGTACCCTTTTGTGCTCACCATCTTTCCAGTTGGTGCTGGTCTGTTCCAGCAAGATAATTAAACTCCCTCCTTCGTCATGCACAGGTAACACAAAATTGATTCCAGAAACACTCAACTGACTCCATTGTGTACTTTCTTATGTTTGCTAGATTTGAACCCCCTTGAACATGTGTGAGACATGTTGTAGACCTCGCTAAATTTATTGCAGCAAACACTGTTCTGTTATAGATGGGTGTTCACAATTATTCAAGCAAAGCAAGTTGCTACACTTTATTCACTCTTTTTTGTTTTGCTCTTCAGTGTGTGTGTGTGCTCTGTAAAAGATTATTTGGAGCTTGTTTTTGAGGACATTACAGTTTTGACCAATCATCTAAAGTCTATAGAAATAGGTATTACTTTAGGATTTGATCCTGGTCTTTTTGTATACATTCAGTCAAAATGATTTATTTTTAATTATGTATTTATACATAGTAAAAAAAAATATGTTCAAATGCATATTACATCCAGTATTCTTTGAGAGTTGTCCAGTATATGTACTTAATTGGAATTAAATTATATATATACAAATCAACACTCAAGGAATATGAGATGCAATATTTACATCAGGAAGCCCAAAGAACACATCAACTACAAATGTGATAAAAACGAAACTGAGGATATTGAATAATTCACAGAATTATAATAATACTTCATCTGATAATGTCAAACAATGCAGATATCCTGTTGTACTCTAATTGCTCAAAAAACAATGACTGCCAGTCTGACTTAGTTTAGCCAAATAGTGAATTTCATTATCAATCAAAAAAAGAAATCATACATGATATAAAAAATTATCAAGTTTTTATTTTTATTAGCTTAAAGGAAAGCACTAAATAAATTGTTTTGTGAAATTCACCTACTTGACATCAATAATTGTAACTTGTAACCAATTTTTTTCTAACTTTGACAATAAGTTGTAATTTAATTCATACAAATATCTTTGTAGGAACTTGTATACATAAATTCTAATTGTCTTTCTCAACCACTAAGAATGCTTTTTACTTTAGCACAGTTTGACTTAAACAAATCTAAAATGGTGTTTAGTTACTTACTGACATCTCCTTTATTTTAGAAGCAAGTGTACTAAGTGTATATGTGTGTATTGAGAAAATGTTTGCTGTGCATGCGTGTATGTACACTGGGAAATGAGGTGGAGTTGCTTGTATTATGATTTCTCCGAGTAAACAGAACTTTTCACACACATGCAACCTTACAGCTCATCTCTCTTCTCTCTGATACACAGTGCCTGCCTTTCTCATCCCACTCTACACATACCCACTATCGTTGACATTCAGAATAAACTCATGTCTGTCTGGATGGGAGCAAAAATAACCTCACTCTCAGACCCTTCCCACCATGTTTTCTCTTCCGTCTCACTCTTAAAAGTGTATAAGTATGCACACATTCTTTAAAAAAAATATCGTTTAAATTATTCCCTGTTCCTATTCTCCAGTTTTCATTAGTACCCCCTTTACTTACTCTACTTTAGACCAACTTTTCTTCATTTTAAATCATTGTCCCTCCCTGCCTGACAAACTTCTTCATTCAACACCGCCTTTCTCCTTATCTACCTACTCCACCTAGCTTGGTTTGCCTTATCTTCAAGTGTGTATTTACATTTCCTATCATCATCTAATCATTCTTGGTGGCAGAGTTAACCCCACTTGGCTTGTGGTCTGGGAGGAAATGGTCTATGTTTATTTAGAGCACTTCCAACTCTTCCTGTTTTTCTGGTATTCTGTGTCCTGAAGATTTTTTTTTTCCAGGGGTGCCTCTTGGAGCTCTCAAAAGTTGATATGACACAAGTGGAAGTGCAGTAATACGATGATGTGTTAGGAGGTACCGGAAGTAAACACTCTCACCTGAAATGATATGGAGGTAACCAACTAATGGTGGGGATGTTAAATTAGATAAGAGTAAGGTGAGGGAAGACAAGAAGTTGACCAGATGACTTTGTAGAAAAGTAGGTAAATACATAGTGTGACTCCTAGTTACAAAATTATGCATTTATCTTCTGGTATCAGTGAGAAAGAAAAATTTATGCTTTCTTAAATGTTAGGCATGAATTGTAACTCTTTATGCCATAAAGGGTCACAGTTCACTCACTGAGTTTATGTGTGGGGTGGGGGGGATTACACTCTGCGCATAAGATGATAACACTGGCATACTCAATAAAGATAAACTCACTTGTTTTGAATACTTGGTTACTATCCATTTTACTATGACTAGTTCCTGATGTAGAGGTTTTCCAAATATAATATAATATCCTAGTCAAAATAATAAGAAAGTTGTTATATATATGTTTGAGCAGTGTTTTTGGATCCCCTCCCCACATGGATTGAAGTATGTGTCTTATGATAGCAACATTCTAACAGTTGCTTTGAAATCAGGATATCAGGTATTAAACATACTTTCTCTATTCCTTTGTCTCTGAATTGTCACCTCTGGCTGCTCATGCACACAAATAATTCTTGCATATAATTATACATTCATATGTTTGTATAAAATATACATTTGTGTGTGCATGCACAACTCTGATGATAAAAATAAACATTGTATTTTTTACAAAATCAATCACCTATTTGTTAATGAAACTCAGCACTTGTCTTGATTGTTCATCAAGTACATCAGGTCTTCATTTAACATTGCTTCATTAAACATTGATGGAAAGAAATAAAATGAAATACTACAAAAACAAATCATAAAGTGTATGAACCCACAACTACAAAAGATGCTGAACAAAAAGCGTTCAGCATGAACTGCTGTGAGTGTGCTATCCGTTGGTATTGCATTGAATCGTGCTTGGAGGTACTCCTTACAATTTTCACTTTGCAAATGAATATTCCTTGATTTATTCCAGTTGGCTAAACTTGCACTGTTTAGGACTGCTGTCTGTGGATTCACACACACACACAAAGGATAATACTATAAATTAAATTAGAAATTTAAGAAGATCCATCGATGGACATTGAAAAGGTTGTGGATATTGGAAGATCTCTCAGTCTGTAACCATCAGCTGTATGAATAATTCACAATAATGCCAAAAAAAGGCTTTTGCTCAAAAATGTAACACCTTCAGTTGCTATGAAATTAACTAGTAATTGAAGTAACATAATAGAAAGTATGAAAAGATTTAATAAAAAAAATAACCTTTGAATGGAGGACAGACATTAGTGTTGTTTCCATAAAACAAAAACTTGAAGTTTATTTGATGATCTTAAGTAAAAAAAAAAAACTGTTCTTATGCTGAAAAGTGCTTGCAGTAGTAATATCTTTATTAAAGTAAACCTTATCAACCAGTATTTTTCTTTCTTCTTTTTTCTTTCAATTTAGTTTTAGTTGCTTTTTATCACAACTTTTACTTGGGTCATCAAAATCTACAGCAGTGAATAGACATAGAATGAGGACATGGTGTACCTGATGAACAATCCTGACAAGTGTTGGGTTTGATTAACAAACAGGTAATTGATTTTGTAAAAAATACAGTGCTTATTCTCATCAGTATCAGAAGTTTCTGCATGAACACACAAATGTATATTTTATACAAAAATACAAATGTATAATTATATGCAAAAATTATTTGTGTGCATGAACAGTCAGAGGTGACAATTCAGAGACAAAGAAACAAATAAGTATATACTGATTTTAGAGTATACAGGATCAGTTCTCAATTATTTTATCTTTCATTTTGGATCCTGTACTGTTTATCCAATGTTATAGATTAACAGACCAAGTAAAAGTTGTGATAAAAAGCAATTTAAAATATTAAGATACAAGTAAATACAAATCACACGCATATATTTTACTCACTAAAAGTAACTTTTATAATAATTATATATAAGTAAAAGTTCTGATTTTCTATGCCTGTATATAACCTCCAAACCAAAATGATGCCTTATAACCAGATATTGAGAAAGTACTCCTAAAATACAATGGCTTAAAAAAAGAAAAAAAGATGCATGTAATTTGCAACTGAATGATGATATGGGATCTACATTTGTGCTAAACTTTAGATTTTTCAAAAGAGAGAATAATTAAAATGAGAGAAATTAGGATTATTCTCTCTTCAAAAGAGAGAATAATCCTAATTTCTTATTTGTTTATTTATTTGTTTACCGATTTTCATGAGTAAACTATCTGAATGTCAATTTTGCACCTAATACACAGTACAGGGAGTGTAATCTTTGAAGGGACAAATTCAATGATAATCACATTTTCTGTCAAAATTTGATCTCAAAGAGTCATCCCACTGTTCACTTGTTTATCAGTTATTAATAACATCGGTTCAAACAAACATTTCAAGAATCACTCAACGTTACATAACATACAGATGACTGTAGAAATTTCACTCTTGTTTTATTCGAATATATGATGAAATTGATTTCACTTAAAGTCGTTTTTCTTGTTGGTATCCTCTCAGTAACTTGCTTGGATGTATGAACACACTCAGTAAAGAACTATTTATGTGGGATCAGCAGAGGACCCTATAGAAGGCCAGTAGATTCACAGGTAATTGGAATGTTGGTTTTAGACAAGCTAAAATTTTTTTTTTTTACTTGACTTTGTTACACACTGCAGCTGATAAGGTAACTTCTCACTAAGTCAGCTGAAATGTTTACATAGCCAATATTTTTTTATTTTATTTCATTTACCCAAGACTAGTCTTCTCTCCAACCCCTGCTGCCTTCAGCGTATAGTTTTTCCAATCATGATAAGGGGTCGCAGCTTGTCGGCCCATCAGCCACACATGAACAGCAAAAAGCAATCTTTTTGCAGTCAGCATCACTGGAGACCCTTAAGATTTCCCTACCCACCTTCTGACAGCAACCCCTAACAACCCAAAGCTTAGTTGTAGAGAATCTAACCTACCCACCTCTTATTTTCTTTACACCACTTCCCTCTGTTTAAGCCCAACCAGTCCAACATATTTCTTCTTAGACTCTATTCTCCCACTCTCTACTACCCCTTTTGTACCCTTCAAATTCACCCACAGCAGATACTTCTCTCAACTTAAGCCACTCTCTATCTGAATTCTTCTCACCAGGACTAATATTTTCGTATAACCTCCCTCCCCATACACACACATACACTTGCTTTTTCTTATTTTCTTCCACATATCTATTCCTCTTTTCTTTTCTCTTCTTTGATATTTCCCTTTCACTTTTTTCATTACAATTCTCTCACTTAACTATTTTTTCTTTCTTCAGCCATTCCAGCAAAATTATCTAGCATAACCCTCTCCACCTCTCATGCTTCTTTTCTTTTTTAACACACCTCTTTTCCTTCTCTCCACCAGCATCCCTTCATGAACACTCCTCTCCCATTCACCTCACTTCCTTGATATGTGTTTTTTTTTCTTTTTTATCATCCAAATCTATGAAGCTATCTGATAGTCACTTAGCAGCCTACAGTACTACCAAAGCATCTGACCTATGTTATAGATACCGCAACAGTCTGTTTCTGATGGATCTATTATCTGCACCATCAGTAGAGAGTGCAAGGGGAACTCTAGAGAGTAACTGGGGAAGAGGTTTGGTGGGTCCCATTTTAAATGGGACTGAAATGGGGGTAGGGTTAAATAAGGGCTGTGCTGGAAGTTATTACTGAGTAAAGAGTGAGTTATTGAAGAGATACATTTTTTTTCTGTGGGAGAGTGCAAAAAGCTTTGAGGAGGGGCCTATTTGTTTCAGAATGTGTTTGGTTCCTGCCTCTCTTATTGAAAAGAGAGGAAAATACTTTCCCTATTCCTAAAAATCTCTTCTGCCTTTAATTTTCTTTCTCACTGCTGTGTGTGGTTACCAAAGTATATATTTCCTTCAAATTTATTTGGTTTTCCACAACAGTAGATTGAAAATATTTGCATGTGAAATTGTAGTTGATATGTATTTACTGAAATGCTACATTACACATAAAATAGGTGATGATATCTCCATTTCACTTTTGAATGAATATGGATCCTTTCACATAAGCAGGACATAAGGATAAAAGCTCTCCCCTACTTTGTTTTAGTTCTATTAGTTCTAAAACAAAGTGCTTGAAGGACAGCTTTTATCTTGGGGTTCTGCATAAACTGAACACTGCCACATGCTGACAATGTTCAATTTACTTTAAACATTATTACTTTTCTTCATTTGATGCTGCATGGCTCTTTGATTTCATCTGTGATGTTTCCATATTTTTTTGTGTGTTTGTATGTTTTTTTTTTGTGTGTGTGTGTGTGTGTGTGTATTTGTGCACCTGGGGACTGCTGCCCAATTTCATTATGCACTGCACAGTGCAAAAAAGAATAAAGATGTGAGCCAAAAGTTACTGATTTCTAATTTTATACAGTTAAGATTTGGTTAAAGTTTATTCTGTATTTTTATATACTTTGAATGAATACAGCCTTAATTTTGGCATTATGCACATTGGACTTCCTCCCTGGCTTCTAAGCTACTTTGCTAACTTTCAGTTTAAAACTTTTTCTTGAAAAAGTATAGTATCAAGAAGAAGAAAAATAAAGAGCAGGATAAACTACATTGGAGGTGGGGCTAGGGGTAATCTTTCTGTTTTAGAAAATTTCATTTCAGCTTAACCAAATCCCTTTTTACTAAAAATCTTTAAAAAAAAACAAACAAAAAAACACTAGTAACTGTAATATTTTATGTGAAAGATGCAAATTTATACACACATACATACATTCAAAATAATAGTGAGTAAGTGAATGACAAAATGGGAAAAACTTCTTAGTGATGCTTTTCGTTCCCAAGAAGGAACAACTAATGATGGTTCTTATGAATAGAATTACTTTTCTTCTCTATATAAAAGGTTGATGGGATTGAGAAATAAAACAAATCCTAGTTAGTTTTCATCAAAATGTTAAAGATGCAGAGATAGTTACAACTAAGTTGTAATGCCTGCTCTATCTAAATGTTTATCTTAACTGATCTTTGTATCACTTTTGTTTTTATTTCTGTTTTTATCATTAGTACTGTCTTTAATTATCCTACATTGTATTAGTTGTAATTCTGTGAGGAAATGAAATATGTCGTATGATGCTGGGTGTAAATTTACCATAGATTCTGAAATTAGTGCACTCTTAATACATTTTTGCCTTAGTAAAGTTACTTTCATTTAATCAGAACTATATTAAGTTAAAATTATAGTTTGACCTATTATGACAAGTGACTAATGCAATGATTGTATTTTGTAAAAGATCCCTTTTATGTTCATGTAATCTTTTATATAAATTCCTAGATATCTCACTTAGGTATTTTGGGGATATTTTGCTTGATAAAACTAGGCACATCATATAACCAATTTAATAAAACACACACACACACACACATATATATATAGACGAAAATAAATACATTTTTATATCAGCCTATGGACTTGATTGATTTACCTATCTGTATGATGAAGTATTGAAATATTCTTAGCTTGACCAAACATCAGAATTTATTTTGGAATCTTAGTCAGGCTGAGAACTTTTCAGATTCCTCTTTCTCTCTCATGTATATATGTATTTATAGTTTAATAGTCTTCATTGAGAACCTTTTTTCCTTCTGCAACACACACACACACTGCAAGGGGATATTAAAACATTCACAAAATTTTATGCCATATTTTACAACTTATTTTGAAACTACTATGGTTGTTCAGAAAGTATTGCTTTTTCTTTAATTAAAACATATTTAATAGTAGATGCATAAAACACATAAAAATGAACACAAATGTCACACAATTACAAATCTAATAATTTCCTTCTATTCATAGCCATGAGTTGTCTTTTTCACTTCATCAATGAAGAATCAGTGTCTTCTGAGTGCCTCCTCCCTTGGCCTAAACAGATGAAATACCCAAATTGCCAGGTCACAACCGTAGAATTGATGAGGAAGGTTGTCCAATCCTGCACTGTAATTGCTTGTCAGGTCTTTAAGCTGCTTTGAAGCTTTGCCTTGTTGTGTTGCAAAAACATATCACTCATCTTCAAATGGGTTTAGCATGAAGAAACTTTGCTATAAGGTTTGACAATGTGCTTATGTAGAAATCTGAATTGATAGTTACCATTAGATCTGTTTTACCTTTCCCTCTAGGAGTAGCATTAAGTCTACTGACCCATCTCTTTACAGTGCTTCTATAAACATTCAGTAACTTCTTGTGAATATTTACAGCTCTTTCTCTTTTCAAAAACAGAAATTCTATAACAGCTTTTTGCTTTCTTTGTGTGTCCAGAAGGGAAACTATTAATGGATAATGGGTAGGAAAAGAGAAGATAACTCTACATATTTTTTCACTTTGGGATTCTTGACAGTTTATGGTTTATAGATAAAAAAACAAAAAAAACTCCTGGGAATACTGTTAAATAAATTAGAACAAACATTTCTTTTTGACTGACCTTTTTATATATATATATATATATAATCTAAAATAATACCTTCTTAAAGGCAGAAAATTATATGGGGATGCTTGAGGTTGATAGAAATAGGTTATGGCTTTCACTTTTAATGTAAATTTATATGTAACTTGGAAATGTGTGTGTCTATGTGTAACTGTTTCCATTGTCTGTAAAGAACTCTTGTCTCTTATAAGCATGAACAAGCACACACACACACACAGTACTGTGAATACATATATATGGTTTTGTGCATTTCTGTGTTTTCTAAGACATTTCAATCTCTTACACACTTGCAATATAATGTGCTTGTAGATGTCTGTCTATGTGTATGGATACATACAAACTATTATTCACACTGCTATATTATTTCAACTAACACTGCTGGGAATTATTCCTTTTCTTTTTACCCATGCTTGTCTTTCAAGCTTGTTTAACTTCACCACAAACACTGATTCCTCTTTTTCTCTTCTATTTCCTCTTCTCCTGCTAATCTTTTCTTTCTCTTATTTTTTTTTCTTTTTTCATCCTTGTTTCCTCCTTGCATTTATTTTTCTTAATTCTTTTTTTAATCATCATTTCTCCCATATTTCTCTCTCCTCCTCTTCCTCTTCAGTTTCTCTACTTACTTCCTCTTTCTCATCTTTCCTGCTGTTTTTCTTTTTCTCTCATCTGATCCCCTCCCCCAGTTTCATTTTCCAGTTCCTCTACCTCCTGTTCACTTCAGGTTGAGTATTGCTTGTGTTGACACAGCTTTGTTTCACTCTCTGTTTATTTAATGTCTCTTTGGGCTGCCGAGAATATTTTCCTTGTGATATTCTTTCCTCTTTTGATTGTTTTTCAGGTAAACAGTTGATTTCATTAAAACTAAACTCAACCTTTCCCTCTGCATTCTTCCTTCCTTTCTCTCAATGTGAAACTGTTAATTAGCCCCCTTGTGTAACAAAGTGCAAACCAAGACAGTGACATGGGAGACTTTATCCAGGAGAGAATCAGCCTGGATAGAGAATCTTTGGGCTTGGTCTCTCTTCTAATCTTGGTTTCCATTGGAAAGGCAGCAGACTTATTTGGCTTGTTAAAGAAACAGTTTGCAGCAGGTATCATCATTGTCAGCATCATCATGATAATAATAAGCTAAGCTAGTGCATATTTAAAAGTGTCTGTAAGTCTGAGATAAGGAATTCTTGTGAGTTTTCCATATACTTTCTCCTCTCTTTATAGACACTAGTGTCATTATTTGCCCTTTTCATATTAGACAGGCTATGATTTTTGTGCTTTGTCTCCTAATGAACACTTGCCATTTCTCTTCTGTAACCTGGTGCAGAAAACTACCCCTTCTCCCTTAGAAAATGCTTGGTATTATCAAACATATTTATTTATCTATATTCCCCTATGATAAAAAATTTAACACTGGGTTGTTTTTGTTTTATATTATGTGACTGATATATAATAGATCAGGTTTAATCTAGGCAGAATGACATAAAGCACTTGATATTCCTACTATAGTTCGACTAGTTTAAGAATCTTAAAAATGTTAGTGAAATCTATTTTAGTAAAAGCCAACTGTTAGTTTCTATGGGAAATACAACTGTTAACTTCATTCAAAAAGAAGGTGAAACCTTTAAAGAATAAATTACACTATTATGTCTCTATGCTTAGATTTTATGACATAGATAGTAATCATAAAATGTGGTGTGTCAAAAGTTTCTTACTGTATTAGACTTTTTCATTGATTTCAGTTGAACTAGAAATAACTTTGGAACTCTGCTTGCTAAAAATCAGTTTTGTACCTGTTCTTGAAACACAATTCTTACCTACTCTTAATTTTTTTAAGTTCTTCACTGAGACACTGCTTTTCTAATTAATTTGCTCCTCTGCAACTGATGCTTTATGGTACATACATTTTTAAACAAACTTCTCTTTCTTTTTATATTTGTAATCTCATTGTAATTGCTGACAATTTGTGAAATGGTTTAGTTCACATCGAAATAATCACACAATTACATATCAATTGTGCTATAGAATCACTTGTAATTATTAAGGTCTTTAATTACAATAACATCTAACTAAATAGTAATAATGACAAAAAAGGTACAAAGGCCACTTCCTATGCTTTACCCTTGCATACGACTTAGAATTGTTCTCTCCTCTAAATTTATTTTCTATCTTTAATTATGCAACAGGATAGTGAATGCATTTATATATTATTTGCTACTGTCATGACTGGTAATGAATATAGTGAACATTTTATTAATTGAGAAGGTAATTATCATTGATTGTATCCAGTCGATTATTATGATGTGTATGATTGATCAAGAAGGTTGATAGTGGGAAACAGCTTAAGGAGAGTTGATTTCATGCCTATCTTACAGCAAAAAGGGCAAACATAGCATAATTAGCCATTACTTAAATTTGAAATGCTGGAATCATTTTCAGGGTCATTAAGAGTGTATGTATGTGTGTGTGTGTGTGTAAATTACACAAAAATGAAAATAACTATGATATCTTTTAACAGATATATTTACCAAAATTACACAAAAATATCTTGAAATACTAAAGAGTAAATTTATTCACTAAAATCACCATTGGTTTCAATCACGGCATCCAGATGACTTCAGAATCTCCTGCAACTCTTCTGGACAGTCTCTTTGTTTTAAGTTAGTGAATGCTTCCATAAGTTACTTTCGATGATTGTCCTTGGGACTTATTGATTGGCATTGCATAGCTCACTCTCACTAGAAACTGAAGACTTTTGAGCTGAAAAGGAAGATCTGGCAGAATTAAGGGGATTCTTGGAATTAAAACTCTTCTCTCTTTTTCCTGGACCAGTAAGGATCTCTGCTACCAAGAGACGAGGAAGCATTTTCTTGACAATTAACCTTGTTCCATTACCAATCTTTGGAGGATCCAGATTTCTCAATAGCATAACTGGCACATTTTCTTTTACTTCCAGCTTGTGTGATGGCATTCAATGGAAAAGTACTTCTTACTTTCTTTTGGAATTTTTTGGAGAAGTTTCCATTTGATGCTATCCACAGTTTGATTCTTGGGAGCTAATATGGCGATCTCACAAAGCCAGTTTGAATCCATGAAATGGTGTTTAATGTTTGGATAAACCTAGTTAATCAAATCTTGGATACTTGAGACTGAAACTCCACAACCATTTGGGAGTGAAATATTTCCATTTTGGCCCATTTTGATGGTTCCATTAACAAGCTGCAAGAGCAAAGCATAAATCTTTCTGCTTCATGGTCACCTGCAATTCTAACTCGCATGTTTGTTTTCAGGCTGAGTCTTTGAACATGCCTCCAGATGTAAGAATTGTTCAGAGAGTTGTGTCCCTTTAATTGAAAAAATGTGACACACAGACATTTTCACATTTATTATATAAGATGATAAAGAAGCTGAGATAATTGAAAGTTAGAGAGTTGTGTCCCTTTAATTGAAAAAGTGTGACATATTTTCACATTTATTTTATTTTTACACACACACACACACACATATATATGATAAAAACATACGTATCTGCATATATACTTGCACGTACATATATATATTTTTCTCAGGTGTATAAAAACAGTGCTCAATGTTATATAACAGAACTATTAGTGAATATACATAATATCCCATGTTGATAGCACAACTGAGTTTCATGCAAATATACAATCTTCAGGTGATGGATACTCACTGGCCATGAAGCATTATGAAATTCATGTTCTTGTGATGTTGATTTGAAATTGTGTGTTAAGACTTTTTCATTTTATTATTGTTGTCTATAATATTTAAATTAATTGTTTATAATTTATATCGATCAAAGTCTTAAGTTCAAAAGACAAAAAATTGAAAACAAAAAATTATTTTAAAAAACATTGTGAGAGCTAAGTTTATTTCATAAGATATTACTTTAATAATATATTTTAATAAGCAGCAATTATTTCTATTACCACTAACAATGGTTTTATACATACATACATACATACATATATACATATATATATATAAAATGAAAACCAGTCACATGTAGATTTTATATTTGGTCATTCTTTCTACACCTGAAAGAATGTTTCTAATATGAAATTGGATTTATAGTCACTGCACTTGTTCTCATTTGATGTTAATTTCATGTAAAAAAAGAGCTGCATTAATCTTGACTGCCGTGTAATCATTAGAGAAGTGTCTGTTCAGATTTCATTTCTCAAACATATATTCTGCAAATTAATCCTTTTTAGCTTTCCCTTTGTTACAAATGACCTGGTAATATTTATTCAAGTACAATCACAAGAGAAATGAATCCTCAAGGATTCGATCATTTTTTCTTTTCGCTTTTGATTTATTTAATATGTTCTATTCCAGAACGATTTTTACTTTCTGTTATATAAAATATTAGTGCAATCCCTGAATTTAAATCTTAGAAGCTCAAAGTCCCTCATTAGAAATGAATGGTTAGCAATCTGGGCTTTAGAGATCATTAATACTAAAGTGATTGAGTTCCTCACTGGACACTTCTGCTCTACTAAACTAAATTGAACAAATATTAATTTCTTTTCTTTATTAATTATTCAATAATAGTATCTACATGTTTTTCACTAACTTGATCTGGTCAAAGTTGGGTTTTTTTTGCTTTTGTTTTTTTGCTTGTTGTTAAGATTGTAATGTCTCAATGTCAATTTTCTAGAAATTTCAAAATTTAAAATCTGGTTATTGACATGATCTAAACAGTTACTACAGAAAACTAGGGTGAAGTTCTTAAACCTTAAAGATATGTCTACATACTCATGAGGTTGTATTCCCAATTTATGGAAAATTTCAGACTTTACTATCTTTGTTTACAGAAGAGTGAATGGGAAAATATTTTAAAAAAATTTAATTGTCAAGTTGCTTAGACTCAATAAGTTTAAGCTACCAATTACTTAGCTTCAAATTTCATACAGATTTATAAATACAAACTAAAGACACTGTTAACTTTCTAACTGTGTCCATCAGGTCTATGAGAAAAAAAAAGACAGTCATATCTTTATATTGTTGCTGGGCAAAGAGACATTTTCCATTACAGTTTATGTGGAGATATTAGGCTTTGTTTATTCATATGATTGAGTAAGGAGTGGGTGTAGGTTCTTCTTTCTTTGGCACTTGCTAGTCCAAGTGTCTGGCTATTGTTTCTCTCTTATCTATTGATGGCTTTTGTAGATAGGTACTCTCAGCATCCTGGAACCGAAGACCTTCCTGCCAGTACAGGAAGATGTAGCATTAATATAAATATAAATCCTGTTTATAATGAGATTAGGCCCAGACTTTGAGTGTGTTAAATGTGCATGTATGGATGTGTCTGTAACACTATTGTGCAATCATCATCTGCATTTTATTTTACTTGTGAGTTTATTCAAGTATTTTATTTCAATAATTGAATGCCTTCTTCATGTCCTTGATGTTGTTAACACACACAAAAAAGAATGGAATGTTAATGACTCTTCTCATTTATTTCTATATTTTAATGATCTCTTTTCAGTTGAGGTAAAATACTATGTTCAGCAAAGTTTATCTGTTAGGATTCATATCCCATCATATCTACAATGAATTTACTTTTATGCTGAAAATAATCATAGAAAATTTGATCATTGAATCTTTAATGGTGAATTATAACTGATTAGAGAAAGATGCCTGGCTTTGTTAATAAGTTTTTTTTCCTTCTTTTACTATACGTTTCTATTTTTCAGTTTACTTATTTAGTATATATGAAATGAAATGAAAAAGTAATGATAATTACCTAGAGAATTATTGCTTAGTCTAGTACAGGACCACAACAGTAGGACAGCCAATGAGGATCTTATTGACTACATTAGCAATGATCTTTGAAATCATCTTCTTGAGCACTACAGTCAATGTACTACCTTGAAGCTTACTATAGCTTGGTGCAATCAAGCATCCATGCAAGTGTTTATATCTGTCTATCTGTACATACATACATACATACATACACACACACATATATATATATAAACAAATAGAAAAATAATGTCTGAACTGAAGAGAGAATGGGCAAGTACATTCTTATAACGGATACTATGTTCACACAGTATACAAGCTCACTCAGTACTATCTCATGCTGACTGATTAATTCTATGAAAGAATCTGTCCACACATGTACATTAAGGTCCTCTCTGATTGTTTGTCAAGTGACAACAGAGTCATGCAGTTGGTTACTAAAATATTTGAAATTTTTAAAGAGACTGAATGAACCAGTTTATCCTTAGGTTTTTGCTCTCATCACAATCTTATCTTAGCAGTTTTCATATTGTTTCAACTTTTGTTTAAGCTGATGATTTTTTTTAAACCTTCCTCTCAGCTTGAAACTTTATCCTGTAGATTATAATTCTTAGTAATCTTCTGCCAATTGATTTTTCCTTTATATTTGACCAGTGGCAAAGGGCACCAGAGATGACCTTTCAACTATGCAAAAGCTCTTGCAGATTTTGAACCTAATGGAATTCATTAATTTCTCTAGGCTCTTATTATTACTCTTTCTTTTTATTCTTCTTGTCTTTTACTCTATGACTTTGATTACAGTTGTTATTTGTCACCAATTAAGCCTGAAAAGGTCAACATTATAAAGTAGAATGGATATTATGTGGAAAGTGTGGTGGTGGAATGGATAGTGGCTTACTATGAGAAATTGAAGAACCAAGTTCAATTATCAGTCAAGTTCATTACATTTCACTTACGTGCAAATACCCTTGGGAAATGTATGAATCCATCTCTTCCTCCCTCCCTCCCAACTATAGGGATAATAGCAGGGTGGACTACGCCCTATAGCCTTGATTGGCAAGCAGTCTACGAGATGGAAAACTCTGAATTCATACCAACATGGAGATGGTTGGATTTTGTCAGGCTATCTTGCCCAAGACACACCACTGCTGCATAGGTTGTAAGTACATGTGAAACTGCTATGACACTAATGGGTTATGGGACTTGTGTATATGGATATTATACAGCCTAATACAAAATACAATGTAGCAGTGGGTAGTTCTCTACTTACATTAAATATAATTAATTAAATTTTAATAATCTTAGTATTTAAATCAAATTTTTCCTTAAAGCACTTTTCAACTACAGTGGTTTTACACAACTAGCAAAGATTTAGACAGAGATACATGATACCATTATGCCCACATATTTATCTGATTATTTGTTAAATTAAAAGGAAAAAAATCTCGCTACAGTATAAACACATCAACAATGTCATGCCAAAAAATAACTTATTAATATGCGAGATATTTTTTCCAAACTCTTTTTTAATATCCATCTTGATGTGTGTTATATTTAAATAAATGAGTTGATTTGAATGTCTGCATGGAGTCGATTGTATATGTATGCATTTTGGTTGCCAGATGTGTGTGTGATTTAATCACTAATAACAAAAAGGAATCTTCTGGGCTTCACTTGTTTATCAGTTGAGATTCAAGTTGAACCTGGACACCTCTGCTCGGCAGTCTTTTATCTTTTTCTTTGCTCTGAAAAAAAAAAAGAGCTGATACAAAAGAGATAACTGAAATATCTTTTGGATTGTTTTATGTTCTCTTCCCATTTATTAAATCAGATTTTCTCATCTTTGAATTAAAGTAAACTTGCTAGTCCTGTTTGAGAATTTTTTCCGTAGCTTTTCTAAGATAGCATCATCCTTTTTATTTCCTCAGTTCTACTGTCTGTTTGAATTCCTATTCTATTCCTGCTCACTCTCTCGACAAGACTATGCGGTTTTACATATTATATATACGTCATTATCAATTCACTTTTCCACTCTTGCTTTCAGTTCCTTTTCTCTCTGATTTCATCTTACTCCGCACTTTCTCTTTGCAAATTTGCCTACACACTTCTCTTTCTCTTTGTGCACTTGCATGCATATTTCTTTACTCTCTTATATTTCCCTTTTGTATCTCC
>OZ038480.1:65933928-66042982 GCA_964036315.1 Acanthosepion esculentum | reverse complement strand
TTCCTCCTTTCAGCTTTGTGGGTGAGACACACAATAATTGTTCTTGTTGAAAAAATCTTTTTGAGGAGTGAGAGTTTATTTTTTTATTTTTCCAGCCTTTTTCCTATCAGTTCCTCTTAATTCTTAAGAAACTTGTATGATAAAAATCAAAAGAATTACAGAATATTAAATATTTTTCAGTATTTGTTATAATATATAACAATTATATTTTATATAAATTTTATCATAAGAAGGAAATCGTGTTAACACTTTTAAAAAATGTAACTCTTGTCAAAAGTTTCTTAGAGGAAAAAATTTTTTCTTTTAAAACTTTTTATCTTCTTTCTATTCTTCTTAACTCAATTAACACCAAACTTGAACAACCACAGACATTTACATAACAAAATCCTAATAAATAAGTAAAGGAAAATCTACAAGATTGGAATCGGTCACTTCTTGTGATTGGAATACATAGAATTTGATGGCAAGTTAAGGTATTTCTCATGTGCATGATCTTTATCATATAAGCTCTTGTCCAAATAAGGAATTCAGAATGCAAACCTTACCAATATTTGATCTATGCAACTGTCTTTTGAACTTTTTCTTTAAGGTTAATTTCTTCAGAAACCACCAAATCAGTAACCTACCAAATCATTTGAACTATTTGAAGCATTTCAGACCAAACATCCTATCAGAGCCAGTTATATTCCCCATTGTGTCACTATCCCAAAATATGTAATGATGGTTAAATTTTAAGCTCTGTGCTTGTTAACTATATGAATTATAAGTGTAAATTGCATCACCATTCAGACTTCAAATAATTTCCCAACTTTCTATAATGTTACACCACCTTTGCATTAACCAATTAAGACTTTCAGATTTAAGGTTCTAATAAGTTGATGCAAACATTTTCCACTCCCATTGATCATAATTTCAATGGAAAATTCTTCTAAACACAGCATATTTGCCAGATGTTCACCTTTAGCTTCATGCAACACTCTTTGTCTGCACAGCAGTTCTGTCAGGCTGTGAAACTATCAGAACATTTCTTTAAGAATTCATTGATTCAAAACAAGAATTGCCCCTTTATTATGGAATATACAATATGCCATATTTGGCATGATCCAGGGAAAAATATTTTGATACTATTATAATAGGTCCTTTTTTTGTTGGCCTGGTCTTTTTCTTTCCACCAGCCAGTCTCTCCTTCTATGTTGAATATTTTTGGGTCTGAAGAAGTCTCATTGTAAAGCTTTATTGAAGTGTCCCTTGAGTTGAATGTACTGTATCATGAAGAAAAAACTGATGATCTCAAGATGATGGAAAATTTTCTGTTTAATGGCATAGAAAATAATGTATTCATTCTGTTAAGGTTACAATTACTAAATTAACTTCTTCCAGGTTGAGTTCTTATGTCTTAAGGTATGGTCAGTCAGTTAACTTTCTTACAAGTTTTCCAGGAAAAGAAAAACAGTTTGGTGTAGATAGCATCCATCAAAAGTAGTTGTCAACTTGTTAATTTAATTAGAAATTCTTCAGTTTTAATTTCCTCATACTCTGTAATTCATCAGCCTCACAGTGAGATTGATAGAGTCTGTTAATACCCTTGTTTCCAACTCTCAGAGACAAAATTAAGGGTTTATTTTGAGGACACTGAAGTGGGTCAGTGGCCCAATCCTGCAGGTTCCTCTGATTTCATGATTTTCAATATATCATTCAATCACTTCCCATGCTATTCTAAATTTGGTTGATCACTCTACTGTTCACCTTTCACATAGCTAATTCATAATTTCATTGACTCATTTTTTTTTACCATTACTCAACAAAGAGCGATCACATCTCTTACATTCTTCAGTCAATGAGGAACTTCCAGTCAAAAAGAATTAATGCTGTTTACCATTTTACAGAAATCTCTTTTCTGCATGGATGGCATTTCAAATTATCAAAGTTTGTGTTTATCCATTACTTGGAACAAAAAGCTTTTTGATCCCAAGGAGAAAAAAAAGATGACTGTAGACATTTTGAAGCTTTGCCATAAAGATAAATAAATAAAACATATCCTCCAAGAGATTTTAAAGAACTTGAATTTTCCAGCCACAGAAATGAGCTCATAATTATTGAATTGTCAATGATGAAAAGAGGAGCTAGAATAAACCACTCAAGTGTCATATTAGTTTCTGTTAGTCAAGCTCTTGGGCTTTATCAAAACAATTCATATATTTTAATTTCATGTAATGAAAAAAAAATCAACTTTTTCCTCTTCACTTCAATCATAACTTGAAATAAAAAGAATGAATTTTATAATGAAAATATCTTCTAACCTTCATTCTAGGTTGTTCTAACTTATTCCTAAATTACCTTAGGTTTTTCACATCAAACTTATAATGCTTAACCCTATGATAACTGAGTATTAATTGTAGTTTTTTTTCTTGTAAAATCCCCACTTTTTATAGTGTCATACTATAAATTTATATAAATAAAATGTTGAATCAAAAAAATTCTGGAAAATGTTGCATCTGCTTAATATCATTACTTGGAGTTTTTAAAATTTGAACTAGTTTTTTTCTCATGAGTTCTATTCTTATGAGTTATTGTTGCAAAGAAAAGGTGAAATGTATCTGGAGAAATTTGTAGATACAGACCTAAACATTACTCGCTCCCTGTATCACCTCCATTCTAGGTGATACAGGGAGATGCCAATATTTCCCTATCAAAAACACAAATATAATCCCATCTTCTCTTTCATACACTCACATTTTTATGTCAGTCAGTATCAATATCAAGTTTTGCACAAGATTGACTTGTTAAATTTTGTTTGATTTATTAATAAGTGGTAAGGTGAAATGAAACCATATATATGGCAGTTTGTATTAAATGATCGCTTTTCTCAATAAACTAATTTCTTAGAGTATTGCAGGATTTTGTTGACGCTGACTCTAACTTATTTCTTGTCTGAATATTGATTTTTTTTTTTATTTAATTATAACAGGAAATTATGTCAATTTAACATTTTTAGGAAAATGTTTTAATAAAAAGAAATATTTTTAGGATTTGCAACTTTTTGGAGATTGAATACTAAAGTTTCTTTGTTGTATTGCCTGAGATATTTTAAATGCATTTTTCTAAATTTTAACTGTTTTTCTTTTTGTTAGCTATCCAATTTTTTTAATTTTGTTTTGGCTTTTTTTCTTTCTTTTTTTTTGTATGTATGAGTTTTTCAGGTGTTAGTGTATTTCTTCTTTTTAAATAATTTATATTTTGTTTTTAAGATTTTTTTTAATTGGTATCACCAGACCATATATGACGCCAATATTCTAAGCATGAATGAATGGTAGACTTATGGATATGCAAGATAGTTTCCAGAGAGAAAAATTATCTCACCCAACACAGTGAACCAACTTTCTTAGCAGCTGATTTAGCAATGGATTCAATATAATCTTTCTGCCTCATGTCTGCTGAGAAGGTGCAATGAATCACTTTCTTGGAGGATAGCATCAGCCATGCTAATTGGAAAGCAGAGAAGGGTCTCTCAGATGATTAATGGAGAGCAATTTAGTTTTGGAGGCGTTAAAATTGGCAAGCCATCTTTTGCCCCAGTTAACGATGGTCTTGAAGTTACTTTGTACATTGGCTGCCATTTTGACCTTGTCGGACATCGAGGCAGGAGTAATGGTAGTGTTGTCAGCATAAATGCTAAGTTGAGAGTTGATGCCATTGCAGAGATCATTAATGAAGATTAAAAGCAGCATAGGACCCAGGATGGAGCGCTGGGGACACCATGTATATGCATGGCCATTCAAGAAAACTTTCATTTCACAATTTGATAGGAATGACTGGATCAACTCAAAAATGTGCCCAGAAATACCATAGTTTTTAAGCTTGTGGAGGAAACCTGAATGCCAGACACTGTCAAAGGCATTTGAGATGTCCAATGCTACAGCCTGAGCTTCACTGTTTTTTCTCAAGCATGATAGACTGTTTCCACAATTATTGTTAGTAAATCATATATTTTTTCTTAGAGTATCATAATTGTTTTGATATTATGCATAAACAATTAAATGCATGCAAAATAAATGAAAACTAATGAATAAGAGTTTCTTTTTACTTTTCATAAACTTGTAAAATCTGTCAGGTTGCATGAGAACAAAGCTGCAGTTTTTGATGTATGCAAGCTTCATCACTAATTGAACATTTTAATATTTTTTGTTAGGTTATTTGTGCATGAAGTGTAAAGAAAAGAAAAATGAGTTAACAGAAAAACTAAATGAAAAATAAATTAAAACTAAAATATAACTGTAAAATCAGAGATTGTAGAAATGGACAAGCAAGTGAATAAAACTTAAAATTATAGTGTTACTTAAAACAATAAAACTTCAAAATATAAGAACTGCAATGAAATAAATCTCTCTTTATACAGGGAAGAAGGTGTTGAAAAGTTCTTGGGTTGACCAAAAATAATCTGTTTTTGATCAGATTTTAGAAAGTGTGAGTGGCAGCAGACTTTTCATCAACCCAGCCCACTATAATTTTATTGATGAAAAGGCAATATAAAAAAACTGATAGTGCTTATAGAATGACTAAAATTGTAGAAGCTAAAAAAAACGAAGGTAACTGTATATGTTGGAGCCAATGTTAGGAAGGAAGCAAGAAAAAATGTTGCAGGTAAAAATGCAAAAATTGGGTGGGAAAAAAAGATTTTCTTATTAAAATGCAGTTCCGAATTAAGGAATGGAACAGAATGCCTGAAATATAACAGGACGGGAAAAATATGTCAGCAGAGAAATAAACAAATTAGATAGGTACCCCCACCTCCAAAACTCCCAAAAGCTAACTTTTAAACAAATTGCAGAAAACAACAGCAGGAAAGAAAAAGAATTTATTTAAGCATTACATTTCTCTCATGATTTGAAAAACTAGTTTAAAAAAGTAAGTAGTCAAAGAAGATTGAAAACAATAACTTTTTAATATTGCTTAAAAATATAAAAATAAACTGCAAGAAAAAAAGTGCTAGAAATGACCTGTAGCATCATAGTTACAAACAAAATATCAAAATATGTAATAAAAATCTTCTCCATACAAAATGAGGTAAAAATATAAAACAATTTAAAGCACACATTAAAATAAAACTGTAGATTATTTCCTCAACTTTTGTGACTATTAAAAGAAATGTAAAATTGAGGGGCTGCTTAAAGGTCTCAACCCTATTTGCTTCTCAAGATTTAACAAAATGAACATGAGATTTTTTTTCTATCCACATTCTTTTTTTTTTCTTTTTTGGTAAGGTTAGAACTTTTCACCATTCCATCATAAAACTGCTAAAGCATAAAGTAAATTTAAAAAATGAAACATGGGAATTAAAAGAAAATAAAAGCAAATCGGCAGTTAGAAAATAAAGTAATAAAAAGAAAAACATTATTGAACAAAAAACTGAATCAATAAAAAAAATTAAAGTAATACAAATAAAATACAAAATAAAAGAATATTTATTAAGTAAAAAGAAATTAAAAATCTAATTGAAGTGTGGGTGGGAATAAACCAAAGAAAAAAAGAAGAAAAAAATCAGGAAGGAAAGAGCTTGGAAGTTTTGGAAGAAGAAAAAAAAGTAAAAAGCAAGTTGTGATCCCGGCAGTATCTCCAATGCTGCTGCTGCTGCTGTGTGTGTGTGTGTGTGTGTGATGGTGGTGATGGTGGGGGGGTCAACAACAAAGCAAATATCTGGAAGCTCTTTAATCATTAGTGGTAAATCAACTGAGCAAAAATTACAAATCAATGCACAACCAATTCATTGCTTTTCTTATCCTTTCTTTTCCTTGGAGATTTACAACAGGTAGCTTTTTTCTCTCATTTTCTCTCTTCAGTCCATAAAAGAGAAGATAATTGTATCACCATTCACTCTCAGCAATTCACTGATTTGGTTCATCTCCAAACATGAGCTGTCAGTTCAGTCTTAATTGTTCACTGGCAAACCAATCTACTTATCTCAGTTCTACCTTGCCCAATTCCATCATCCTTGTGGATTAATAATAATAATCTAATGAAGGAAATTATTACAATATGATTGGTATGTATTAGTAAGTAGCTAGATAGAGATGTTCAGATAGACTATTTACCTGGGGAAAAGTTTTGACTTTTTATTTTTTCACTGTTTTTTTTTTGTTTTTTTTCCACTGTCAATAGCAAATTTGGGTCAACGGTGAAACTAATTTTGGATGGATATTGTATATGTCATAAGTATATGCATATCTCTATCTCCTGTATTCATATTTTATTTATTCATACAAGTTCAAATAGAGCATGACTTGACAAAACATGAATTCAGATGCACCATGAAGTCTTTTTTTTATCAGAACTAATTTGCCTGGATTTCATGTTTCAAGCTAGAAAAAAAAAATAATGTCAAAATGGCGCTATCCAATTTTGCAGATAATATATTGCATGACATAAATGAAAATACAACATTCTTGATATCCACAGACATTACACCTTGTATCAAATTCTGCTACAGCTTTTGTAATAAGATCAATTCATATTCTTTATACCAAATGTACCTATTCCCTCTTAAGTGTACAGTCCAATATGACAACCTACTCCATTTTTTTTTTAATCTACTAATGATATCATATAATACGTACTTTACTATTCAGACCAGCATGCTCATCTTGGTGATTATACTGATGATATTTATGTCATTGTACCCTCTGGCCTTATTCAGACTTTGTTTTTGTACTCTGTAACCTTCTTTGATTTTCTACAGCACTTTTTATTCAATCCATAGGAATAGATTGCTTTCATTCCACTTTCTATGCTTATAGGATATCTTGTACCAGTTTATAATCACCTTTGTGCTGCTTCACTGTTTCTTCCACTCAACCAGAGTGTGATTTTTCAGCCCTACCAGCTGAGGATTGAACTCATAACTGCTAGGGAACTGCCAGATATGTTTTAACCAAGATTTTAATTCACTAGGCCATGCATCTCTTGGACATAGGATTTAGTGGATGAAATATCCCTCTTAATCATTACTAAACATTAAAAAGAAAAATACAAGTAATTTTTTTGTTAGATTTTTTTTATAAATCTCTGTGTGTGTGTGTGTGTGTGTGTGTGTGTGTGTGTGTGTGTGTGTGTGTGTGTATATATATTATTTTCAAGACATTCAATTTTAAGAGGATTCACTTCTGGGATCCCTAGCAACGTTTTATATAAGATAAAAAATGTGTATATACTGTTGTGTATTTGGTGAACATTTAACAAACTATATTTGACCCTTTAATGAAGTAAAGAGAACTAGGAGAGAAATACTAAGTATGCATCACATTGAATTTTATATATTTTGGGCATGCATGTGTGTCAAAATAGTCATTGAAAGTTTTTTCAGTTTATAATGTTCACATGATGATGATGTGAATAAGCATTGAAATATTAAGTATACTCCTTACTCCCTGTATCCCTCAAGCATATTCTACAGTTACCTTCATCCTTTGTTTTAAATTAGTTGAAAGAGAATTATGTATGAGTGAGATTAGCTTATTCTTGCACAGGCCCAAAACTTATGGTTACATCTGTAGGGAGATTGTGTTTAAAAACAATTAACATCCAAAATTCTGACTTTTGTTTTGGGTTGAACATCAATCAGTGATGGCAATAGCAAATAACCAATAATCCTCAGCTATCAACAATGAAAAAGGACAGGTATCTGAATCCAATAAAAATGTTTAGCGAGGATAATTTGAAGTTTCTTAGATGGTTTAATTTTTAAAAACATCATGAAATTTAATTTGTGTTTTGTCTCTGCATATTTTTTTTCTTTTTTCTCCCTGAAGAATACAATTCAGCTAAAAAAATTCACTTGTGAAAACTCTGGCTTCAATCTTTTTGTTTGTATTCTAAGCTAAATAACTGTTAGCAGGTTGTAGCCAACAGAACATATTTAAGCTGTCAGCAGAAAGAGCAAGTAACTCTTGTCACATTTTTTTTTTTTTTTACTGATTCTAAAGAATAGAAAGAAAGGTAATTTCACCTGATTTTCATCTTTTTCCTTTATCTGTCACCTTTTTCCAAATGATTTTCTTTATTTATTTCATTGATTATAAGCTTCTTTTTTTCTTTTTTTTTTTTTTTTGTAAATTTTGCTTTAACCAGTCATACATCCATTTAAAAGAAGACTGATACAAAGCTTCACATAATTTAAGTGCAAATACCATCACACTTCAAAGTAAAACTACTTATTTTTTGTTTTTGTTTCCTGTCATGAGGAGTTTACATTATCTACAGTCAGAGTACTGTCTTTATCTTTATTGTTGTTATCACAATTTGTTGGCCATTGTGCCCTCTGGCCTTCCTGCCAGGTATCTGTTGATCTGGCTCACATTCAAGGAATTTTGAAATTAAACTTTTATTTAATCTATGGTGGGAAGGAATAGATTGTTATTCTACTTTTTTCTTTAATCAATTTCACTCCAAGCAAGACAATAAAGCCACTAAGATGCAAGAGGTTAAAACAGAAATATTAGTAAGGAGCTAGAACAAAAGAAGAGTAATCAAGAGGACAGTAGACAGCAGTTGACATTGCATTTAAATTTTTGAAGATTAAAGTTGGCTGGAAAGCATGGAGTTCCACAAGCAAGAAGTGCAAGTAAAGAAACTGTTAGTATAGAACTTATGGTTACATCTAGCCAACTCAACTGCATATTGATGAGACTTCATCACCTGTCTAGTACTGTGTTTAAATTCATAGTCTCAATACCCTGTCCAAGAGCTCATCTAAACAGTTGCCATGAAAGTATTTATAGAAAAGGTACAGGGAAGCAACTTTATAGTGGTGGGAAGTGACTGAAACTGAGATGCCAGATCAGTACCAGTAATATTGCTGATTCTTCTTTATATTTTATCAAGGATTTTTAGATATATGGCGGGAACACCAGATAGCAATATTCTAAGCACGGATGAATGGTAAGCCTGTCGGTATGTAAGATAGATACTGACCATGTCTAGGAATATCTTGTTCAGTTTAGTACTGCTCGGTTATTGCTAGTCTTGTTTGTTCAGAGTTTGTACTACCTGGTCTAATGATTGAACTCACAATTATTCCACTAAATTTGTAAACCATTACTTCAATTTTCTGAGGTATTGTCCTGTGAGCTTGGAACCCTAAACTTAATATTCTTTTTGCCTCATGACTCTTTCTGTTGCCATTCCTCTTCTGTACTCTTGCTGCTGAAGCCTTGCTGTCAAGCTTGGCTCTCTCTCTCTCTCGCACACTTTATTAATGGGATGTGCAGGTGGTGTAATGGATAGCAGCTCAGAAAGAGAAATTGGAGAGCTGAGTTTGAATTCCAGTTGGGTTCATTACATTCACATACATGCAAATACTCTTGGGAAAAGTATGTATCCATCTCCACTTCCTAGCTTATAGAACTTGTATCTTGAAAAATATGACAAACTGGAAAGGTTTTTTCATGATGCATTTCATCTGTTAGGATTTCATTAAAATTTATATCATTCAGGCCTTGTATCTGTAAAATATTTTTATTCTCAAAAAATTGTTAATTCACCCGCAAAAAAGTAATTTTTCTTATAATCCAAAAATGTTTCAGTTTTAAATAACCCACAAAAGTTGATAAGCTGTAAAAAAAACAACACATAAATCAATTTTTATTAATGGAGCCTATATGGTATTTTTATCTATGATAGGCCTACTGAGGAAGCCATCATTACACCATATGCACTGATTCCTTCAGACATCTGATTCTTCTCAGTAGAGATTTTCTGTAAAGTTGAGTTGCTTCTAAATGTTGTCCTGGTATTATATGCTCACTTCTTCTGAATCCTTTCTGACACATCCTTGAAATCAAAGAGACTGACAGTGGCAGTTTTCTAATCTTCCTCTTTGGCCCTTCTGTCAAAGTTTGTTATTTGGAAGGGTACATTTGTGTCTGATCATCTTTTGTTGGTATATGTCTGAGTCACCATATATGATTTTAGCATGATGTTGTACATACTAGATGATCTCCTTCTTTATAATGTAAGGGTGGATGGGGGGAATTGAAATTAAGTTATTGTTCAGTGAATGTTGGCATGTGATAGACAGTTGTCTTAAACACATTCTTTGCATGAATTATTAATACACCGAGGAAGTCTAGCTGATTTTTGGTTTCCTTGTTGAATGTAAACTAGATTGAAGGTTTCATTAAGTTCACATGGTCCAGCAGTATTTGTATAGCTCCTTAGTGATGCCAGTATATAAAGGTGTATCTTAACCATATGATTTGCTTTTGTGATGACATTCCTTAAGCTATTTCCACAAAGTATTCCATTTATGTTTACCATCACTGGTGACAACCTTTCCTCATGCTGGTTATATATCAGACCCTAGTTGGAATAATGTTATCTGTACACAGAATTTCAACATTTCTATCAGGATATCTATTGTGATGCTAGTATGTTCCTCAAGCTTGTGGTCTGATTCCAATCTGTTTTGAACCACTGATACAGATAGAACCTCATATATAGGAACCTTTGTGAACAAACTCACAACATCCAAGTTTGCCATCCAGTTGTTATTGATTTTTATGTTATTGAAATGTTTTGAGTTTTTAATGTATGATCAGGACATTCCTGTTTGTGGGTTGACTGTATCTTCCCAAGAATCTGGTCAGCAGGTAACATGCTGAAGTCCTACAACTGATTATAGATCTTAATGGAATAACAACTTTATTATTTTTGAGGAGACTATACATAGATGGCAATTTAGTATAATGTTGTCTATAATAATTTAGTGTATAGTAGTCTGTGTTCTTATTTAATATCTGTAACAGCTTCGTCTCTGGTCTCAAATCCATCTTCATCTTGCTGTAGCTACCATCCACAACTAGACTTGCCACTTTCTGGCATTCCAACTTGTCCATCACTATTGTAGTATTGCCTTTTTCTGATGGCAATATGATGATACTAGTGTCATTTCTTTCATGGCCCACTTTTATTCCCTTGTGCTATGATTTAGGTGGCTTGGCTTTTTCTCGTGCTAGTCTTGCTTTTCATCTTAGCTCATCTGTCTGTACCTTAGAGATCTCCAAGGTAACCTACTCAGCTGGAGTTATCATTAAGTATGGACTCTTGTTTAGTATAACACTGTTTCCTCAGAAGCACTTGAATGGTATTTGCTGATATTAGCAACTGCCTTTATTGGTTGATGGTGGTAAATGTTGTTGCTACACCTATATTGATCTTTCATTCTCTTTTTTTTATTTTGTTTTTAATACTGCAAGTTGTTGACTTGGATCATTATGAACAAATCAGTTCTCATATTCTTGTACTTTATTTATAGTGAAGAAAACATAATGATTTATTTTATTTACATTAAGGGATGTACAAAAAATTGATACAAACCCTACTTTTAAAGTCATACTGATACTAAAATAAATCATTTATTATTTTTACCAATGCAATGAGAAGTTGCCAAAAACATTTTCCAAAAATTATTTTTTAGTCATTACATATCAAAAAGCAATGTTCACAAAAACATATCTTTTTCAGTATACAAAAACATGTTCTGAGAGATAAGAATTGACTGCACTGACTTGTAAACCTTATAAAAAATGTAATATACCAAGTATACTTTTGGTATAAGATGGAAGAAAATTTTCAACCTATTTTTTTTTAAATATGCATTTTAAAAAGAGTATTTCATCAATAATTTTTGATTTGTTCAAGTTATGTTAGCCTTGATATAGCCTTTGATAAAAATCAATTTCATGATGAATGTGTAGTTTCAAAAATTCATCCTTCATGTCTTGCTTAAAAATTAATCAGCAAATGAATGAAGCAGATTTTGTGCTGGCTTAAACTTGGGTGAGAAACAATAACTTGTCTCAATTGAAGAATTCATTAAAGAAGAAATTAAAGAGAAAATTAATTTGAACTGGCCTGTCCTGTATTTATACCACTTTTCACATTTTTCTTCTTTCTTAATTAATTTTAGGGTCAGCCTTGAATTAACTCCCTTTGTTTTTAATTAATTTTAGAATTGGTTATGCATGTGGGTTGCTTTGAAAGTAATGCATTCTATTTTATTATGTTAGCCTACTACATCACAGACATACAGTATTGGTACAGTGATAGTTGAAACCTTGTCAATAACTTAACATTTTTGTTTCTTGTCTTATTACATATTGCAGTCTGGCATATAAGTTCATATAAAGCAGAGATGTAGCATTGAATTGAAGAAATTGTTCCCATTGACGTTTATCAGCACTTACTGAACCTTTATAGCATCCAAACACTGAATGTGATCACGGTTAGGCAATGGGTAATGCATTTCAGAAGTGGCAACCAGCAGCGATGTGTATGACAAGCTATGTTTATCAGCATGACATGCAGACTCTTATTTATTGCTTGGGAAAATACATTTCCAGTGATAGTGTCTATGTAGAAAAAATAGTGTTTTGTAGCCAAAAACATGCTACATCTATAGGCATTATTGTACTCTCTGTATCTATCGTAATCTCCATGGAAATAAGAGATATTATTTTCAAAGCATCGCGTTGTACCTTGCTTTTACCTAACACTGGAAAAATATAGTATTTCCTTTTTTAGTAGAGCAAAGAATAAATTCATGAAACTTATACTTACACACACACTTATCTACTTATTGATAATTGATAACACTTAATTGTTGAGTTCTTTGGATAGCTCTTTGGGTGTTACACGATAGTGTGTAGATATATTTATGAGTAATGAGTTTATATATTGAACAATCTTCACGCATTACCCTCATGTATTTGTCAGTCTTTTCAAGTTGTGGATGGAATGACTAGGTTTTCAAGTTGTTCTCTCTTTGCATTTGGTTCATATTTGTCTAATGAGGTGACATAAAAATTGAATTTCATGGAAATCAAATTCAGGTTACCATATTTCCAGGTAAGTATTTACTTAATTTAGCCATAGCAATTGGACACTTACAAAGGCTTGATCTCACTACACTAGCAAATACACTAACAACATTACATTAGGCAGCAAGTTTTCTCTCTCTCAGGTATTCAAATGGATGTATGTGTATTGATTTATAAATAATCTTCCATATGAAATTTTATTTAAAATATTACCCTGGCTTATGATCTTTCTATTGTTATTTAGAATTTGTATATTTTAAATATTCATTGCTTACCTTTGATTGTGCAGATGCCTAAATTTTACTAAATTAATTTATCTACTAATTGTAAGTTACTTCCAAATACATTTACCATTACATTCATTTAAAGCAAATTTTTTTTAATTCTACCTAGTTTTCACCTCTTCATAATTGTTTATAGATATTGAAAAAGAAAAGCAAAGACGTATTCATAATGTTTAATGTCATCATGTACCTTTCATATCAGTTACTCTTCTATGTAATGCCTAAAAACATGAAATCCATGTAACAAAGCCTTTGATTACATACAATTGAATTTATTATCAGATTTAAAGCTCTTCTTTTAGTTTGTTTTAGTCTATGTTTTTATTTATGAAGATGAATATCTCTGTGCCTCTCTGCAAGGCACATGAAATAATCTTTGATATAAAAGATTAACTCATATTGTCAGTATATAGCATTCCTTCAAAGTCGATGCAATATCTGCATTATTTAAAAATTCTCATGTTTGAATAAAATAAGCAGATGATAGGAAGTTAGTACTCATTGTGTCAGAATTATAAAATAATTAGAGAATATCTGTTCACAGAGAAGTTTGAAGAGAAACTACTTCTTTTATGTGTTATGCCCCTCACTGGGCAACCCTGGCTCCCTATTACTTTTGTTGTCCTTTGTACCTCTAAGCAACGTTAGTCTGCTTACTATCTCTCCCACTTACTTTTCTGCTATTCATCTAGACAAGCCTGTTAGGTAGGTTACTTTGTTTCCCTCTACCCAATAGTTTATCCTGTATTCTCCAAGCCCTCTTTCTTCATTGTGTCCCAGAAATTTCAACTCTCTCTCTCTCTTTTTGATCCAGAGCAGAGTGTTCTTTTGTTCCCTTTTTCTTTAAAACTTCTTAAGCGGAACTACCTTGATTGAATCCTTCCAAGCTGAGTAAAGAGTGGCTTATCAAAAACTCATTTCATTTTACTCTTTCTAGGTATTCCTTCACTAAATGAATGAGAGTTGGCTTGTAGGACTGAAGACTATTTCAATAAAGGATTTTGGCTCATGATCAGATATTTTTTGTTTTATTTTTTTTGTATAGGAAACACTAAAAGGTTTGCAGACACCATAAGTGTTAGATTGGTGAGATATTTTGAGAAAAGGAAAACTAATTTTATATCATGCTAAAAAGCTTGGTGATGCAACCTTCGGTTTCTTTGTAGATACTAGTTTGGTGGGACTCATTATCACAGAATCAAATAAGAAAAGGAAAACTTTGGTCTTAAACCAGAACAGAAATTGACAGTGGTGCCTGTATGTGTAAAAATGTTGATGCCCATAAAGTGCATGTATCAACTTGAATAACACTCTTTTCCTTGAATCCATTTAATTAAAAGAGGAAAAATGGATTTAATTTGAAATTAAAAATAAAATTATTTCAAAATTGCATAATTAGAAGTTGCTTTTAAAATTATTTTTATTCTCTCTGAAAATGTTTCTAATTTAAGTAAAAGAAAATAGTCTTTTATTTTGCTTGATGATTATTTTGTAAAATATGTTACTTTTTCCTTAAAAAATTCTAAATTGGTCCTCCCTTTCTATGACATCCAACCTCACCCAACTAGACTTGTACCCACCCCTACCACTTGAGTGGCAAGTGTAATGAGATATTAAAATGATTTAATCAGATGCCACTGCAGGAGGGCAAAGGTGTACAATTCTTCTCTCGGAATAAAGCAAGAAAGTTTCCACTGAAGACATTCTTTCTTTCTAAGGATAAAGTGGGGGTAGGAATTGGAAAAAGAAAAAGAAGCAGGAAGCAAATGCTATTAGACATCCTCCTCCTCGTCCAACTCCTTCATAATGACTCTCCTTATTTTTAAAATCTAGGTGTTGCTCTTATCAGTTCCTCTCTTCTAAAGATCTTCTGCAGAACAATTACAAATTAATGAATAAAAATGAACATTTCCTACTGAAATTGGCAGGTTGCTGCAATTCCACACCATATTCTCAGCTGTTTCATAGACTCATATTCCTCATTGCAATTTAGCCAAAAAAAAATTCAGTGCACAAGCAAAACAATTACTTAATTTAATCTGCCAGTATCTCTTAATTAAAAAAAATTCTCAATTATCATGAAGGTCTAAAGAAAAAGTTCTCGACTTTTTAGTACTGGTATTTTGTCACAGGGAAACAGTTCTTATCTGCTGATTATTAAATTTACATATAATCTCAAAGATATATAACGAGTGATGTTTGAAAAAAGGTCGAAAAGAGAGAAAGAACAATCGAGTTTTGTATTCTGAAAATGAAAATTGCACATTGAAAAGAATTGTATTTTTCCGTTATAGATATTTAATTTTGGTATCTGAACGCATCAAGTATTTCCTTTTACATTAAATGTTCATGATGTTTATTGAAAAATAAAAGCAAATTTTATATACTTGATTATAAAATATTCCATCTTTTGTTTGTATAATAAAAATATATAATTTTGTCTTATTTTTTGTTTTTTATTTACCCTAAAATTCACTCAATACAAGGCATAAGAGCGACACATGGGAGGAGGCTACTAAATGAGGTTTGTGGTATGAACATAAATGGAAATTTTGAGGATGAGGAAGATAGTATTCAGGGAAGCATCCATTTGGAAGTATGTTCCACAAAGTAGCAATTCCCAGGGAGAAAAAAACAAACTTCCTCTTTATAAATGGAATATAGAGGAAATGTAGATGATTTGACTCCTAGGCCTAGTTATAAGGGTCTGAACTATTGGAACTAAAGAGTGGAGAAATATTAATGATCAGAATGCTATCAGAGCAAGTAATACAAAAGTAAAAAGCCTGTACCTATGTCTCATAGGTACATAAGTTTCATAAGCATTTGCTAAGGTATGACACAGAAATATATTTGAACTGCTAAGAAAACTTGATTCAAATAGGAAAGATATTAGAATAATTACTGGAAACAATACGGATAGAAAATGAATTGAGCAAGTACAGAAAATAGAAAGAGGAGTAAGACAAGGATGAGTTTTCTCACCAGCTTTATTTAACCTCTACAGCAAGATGATCCAAAGAGAACTAAAAGACTTACCAAGATTTATTATTGGTGGATATAATCTAAACATGACAAATGTAGATGACTCTAAGTTGATGTCAGGCTCAAAAGGAAAACTGTAGGAACTCCTAGACAAGATAGCAAAGGAAAACAAGAAGAAAGGACCTAACCAATGTAAGAAGTCAATGTATGGTTATTACCTAAAAGGTCAATTAAAGGTGTGAGTTTCAAATTCAAAGGTTAACCAAGTAGTGTAATTATAGATAATAGAAAATGTGACATAGGAATGTGAAAGTGCATTGGAATATTGAAAGGTCCCTAACAGAAACTAAGCAAAGTATTAAGACATAGGAAATTGTTTGTTTTTTTTTTGTTTTTGTTTTTTAGAAAACAAGAATGCTGAATTGATATATCTGTCCTCATATATGTGAGTGAATGTTCGACAATTTCCTTACAGATGAAGAAGAGATTCAAAGCTGTTGGATGCTGAAAATAGCATGGGCTGAATATGTGAACAATGAGGAAGTTTTCAAGAAAATGGCAACTACAAGTTAAAATAAGAAAATGACAGTTGAAATTTCTAGGACACACATTGAAGGAAATTGGCTTGGAAAATTTAACACTCACAGGATATTGGGAAGTCAGAAGGAGCACAGAAAAACAGTAACCTGCATAATGAGTTTGTGTGAATGGATGGTAGAGTGACGATAAAGGGTCAAATGTTACTTTGAGCTATAAGGAACAAGAAGTTGTGAAAAGCCATGAATAATCACTTCATGGAGTGACATAGCATAGAAAAGGATAATAATATATATCTTCTTGGTTTATACTCCCTTGAAAATAACTTTGGTCCATCTGGTCAATACAGTTGTTAATAAAAGTCAACATATATTTTTATATATCAAAATTCAGTTTTGATATATAACAAATACTGGTGATAGTATATTTAAATACAGGCCTGCTTCTTTTAAGTATTGACTCATTGAATTTCTACAATAGGCAATGGTACCCAACTGACTATAATAGATTCTCGCTTTGTGTGTTGACAGTCCTCGATTGTCATTGTGAAATTTTATTTTCATGGTCTGCACATGGCAGAGAGAAATTAATAGCTTAATTTAGTATGCTTTTAATTGTTGCTTGGGAACACATGGAAGTTTGTCTCAATAATAATAATGATGATGAGGAGGAGAAAAAGATGACGACCAACAACAATAACAACTCCTCCTCCTCCTCAAACTCCATTACAAACTTTGAAGGTTACAAGGAGTTTGGACCAACTGTAAAAAGTTAAACCATAGTTTATTCTTCAGGTCAAAATATACAGAAAAAGATTAAATCTTGGGCTCACTTTTATGTATCAGGCTCAAGGCAGGTAGGTATGGAGTTTAATCATTAATAATTAATTAAGCAATGATCATTTTATATCAATGTTACCTTTAGCAGCATTTTGTGAAATGCTTGACATTCCAGAGACATTAGATTATTAGAAATAATTAATCAAATGAGGTCTAAGATATAAATTGATGCTATTTAAATTTTCTTTTGCTGAAGTAATTTTTACAAAATGCAATTACTTGGTTTCATTTGCACATTAAAGAACTCTAGTAGTAAAATAACTAAAACATTTTCAAGTTTTCTGTAACTAAAAGAAAATTTTACAATTTTTTTAAAATGCTTTTGCACCAAAAAAAATGTATATTATTTAATAGTCGACAAAGTCATTATTAATTTTTTAAGTCTAACAGAAGACTAACAAAAAGAGACATATACAAATAGAATAAAGTAATCATCCTGTGTTTAGAAGATGAGTATCTTAGCAGATAAACTAACCACTTTTTGATGATCACAGATACATTAAGCTTTTCACATTATCCTATTGTTTATAGCTTACATCTCTTCTCTTTTTTTTGCATTACTGTCTTGATATTCAGGTAAATCTTAAAATTAAGGCAGATATAATAATGACCTCACCATCATGTTGGTTGTTCATAATGAGTTATTTGAGATATTTACAAACTTTAAACCACCACCATTTTCTCTTGGCCTTCACCTACAGAAAAATGAATTCAGATCAGGTATTCTTAATGATCTTGCAGAACTTAGCAGATATCATTTTCATCTTGAAAAAAAAAACATGAATAAAATTCTTCCTTTTGCTAATTATCTTGATCTTTGTAACTGCCATAGATAGAAAATAATGTTTTTATATTAGATATGCACTTGGATAAGTAAAAAAAAGTTGCAGTTGTGTCCCTTAGCTGTTATCAAAAACTCTTCTCTCAAACTGTTATTTTAACAGTACACTAATATTCTTTTCACTTTATCTGAACAAAATCAGACTTTAATATCAGTCTCTTAGTCTGACATCAGCTTACACAAGTACAAGTCATACTGTGAGAATGCAACTTGTTACAGTCATAATCATTTAAATTTTCTCATTTTACGAAATACACTTTGCCGTTTTAGCATCATACTGATGATACATTTCAAAGCTGCTGTGGCAGTGAAGAACATGGAAGCAGGGTGGAGTAAAGGTCAGATTGAGGAATTGGAGAGCCTAGTTCGAATTCCAGTCGAATCCATTATATTCACTTACATGCTAATAGTACCCTTGTGAAAGGTATGAATCCTCCTCTTCTCCCCCTGGCTATGGGTAAATAGCAGGACAGACTGGGTTCTGCAGCCTTGGATGGCAACTGGTCTGTCGCAGAAAGAAATGGCAACCTACTGCAGGAAAAAGTCTGCCTCGTCAGTTATGTATCGAAAGATCGCCTAAGCATGTATCACGCAAGGCACAGAACTGAGTGAAGAACTAAAAAAAAACTTTGAAGTCTTTTATTATGGAAACAATATAAATTTCAGTGAGAAAGTGACACACTTAAAAAACAAAAAACAAAAGAAATATTATCACTTTCTCTTTAAACTTATTTTTGTTCCTTTTATCTTAAGGCTCATATTGTTTTTGCCTTCTCTGAGCATTAAGCAATAGTGATTATCAAGGAAGATGTAGCCTCCATTCAGATTTGAACTTAAATTCTGTATCCTTGGGAGTCTGTACCAATTTGGCAAAATTTAAATTTAGTCACAAAGTTACATTCTTCCTTTTCTGACATTCTCCAGGCTCTCTTGTTTTCTTACATTTAGTCATATTAGATGTAATAGGCTTAAATTATTTATTTTTGAAGATGAAGCATTGTCATTAATTTTTAATAGTTTTTCTTTCAACTTACTCTTAATTGAGAAGGCATTGTGTGTGTGTTGGATAGGTTTCCCGTAGTTGTTATTTTAAAAATTATTTGCTTTTGCTTACTGCATAATTTGGCTGTTGTCAATAAATAGCTCTAATAATCACATAATGGCCATTTCATCTAAGTACCTCCAAGAAAATCATACATGGAGTATTTGGATCCTTCTAAATTCACCAGTTTATGACTGACTCATGTTGAAAGAGCTAATACTCAAAATATAAATATACAATTTTATTTGGTGAATATATCTAACATATATATATATATATATACAAAGCCCTGTTATCACTCTCTTTGCAGCAGAAGAAAAATAATTTTTCATCTTTTATTTAACCATCTGTCATCATAAATACTATTTTTGATGAATAGAACCAAAATTGGATATTTGAATTTTCTGCCTCTAAGACATGAAAATAGTTCCTAAATTTGGTAATGGCACAGCAACCCAGTAATTTGTCATTATTCTAACATATTCCAGTATTTACTTTCTTCTATTTTCTAAATCTCAATCCACAGCAGTTAAAATAATTATTTCTCTTTCACTGTTTATTTTTATTTTTTTCCTAATGCAATAGGCTCCTTTGTCTGTTTTCTTTTGCTTCAAAATAAAGTAAATGCTTAATATTAGGTTTAAGAACATTTATTAAAGATGTTCACTTGGTTCATTCTTGGAAATTTTCTAAGCAATTTTTTTAATTTCAGATATTTTTTTATCTGTTGCCATGGTTTTTATGAGGGAGTACTGAAAAATTCTCCCTCCAATCAATTTCCCAAAAGCTGGTATTTTGAAGGGCTTTTTGGTTAAACCATAAAAATTTCAGCATACTCTTGGATATATAGAAATTTTTAAAAATACTTTAGAATGTTTTTTTATATTATTTTTTTTTTTTTTTCATTTTGTACTTTTAATGCTTACATTCCATATTATATTGATTGCTGTATTAGTTCCAGACCTAGACTTTACATTTTGGGGATTTTCTTTTTTTCCATGTTATTTAATGTCTCAAATATATACACACACCATTTTTATGTTTAATGTTTGTACTTTGTACTGGACTCAGCTGGTGAAGAACGTTTCCCTGAAGACAGTTTTAAATTGTTGATTATGCCAAAGCAAAATTTTATCATTCATTTTAGCCTTAGTTGTGAATATGTACATTTATAATTTCTCTACCCAAATTCAGATAGATTTTCATAATTTAAAATACACTCTCCTTTACCACCAACAAATCAGCACTCTGCATTTATCAAACTATGTTTTCTTTCTTTTTTTATGACAGTTGCATCATAACATACTTGAGAGCTACACAAGTTTGCCTTAGGAATCTTACATGTGTTTCTAAAGACTCTTAATTTGTGCATCTAATAATGAGAAACATTTGTATGATTATTACAAATTTTTCCACTTGACTGAGAGGGGCCATTATCTTCTTTTTGATTTGATTTTTTCCAGAGGTTAAATTAGGTTCATTAGAATTTTCCTTTTGGTCAGGGATCTGTGTCCATGTTGGAGTGGGTAATTGTGTGTTATATGAATAATGCTCAGTGTATTTATCTGTCTAGTGAGAAATTACCCTCAATGCATGCTTGCTTGCTTCCAGCCATTTTATTGTACATTTGCTTCCAATGATTAAATCAACTCAATATAGATTTTTCCACACACCCACCCTTTTTCCTTCTTTTTTTAGGTGGGTATGTATGAAAGTACAAAGGGTGGGATATATTTTTAAATAATAATAAAATGTATATGTGAATAAAACTTAGGATTTGTCAATAATAGCTGAAACTTTTTAACTTATCCAGTAAAAAAAGAATTTTTTTTACTTCCTTTATCGTCTCTTATTTTTATTTTCTGTTTGCATCTATTTTTTTCCCTTTATTCTTGTTTTGTCTTTATCATCCCTTCTCTCTGTTATTCTCTTTCTCTCTCCCTCAATTTATTTTATCTTTGTTCTCTCTCTCTCTCTCTCTCTCCCCACTTTATTCTCTTTATCTTTCTTTTTTCTTCTTCTTCCTTGTTCTGGTTTTTCTTTACATTTTTAAAATTCTCTCTTCCTCTTTTTTTTCTTCCCTTTCATAATTTTCTCTTTTTCTCTTGGATTTATGTAATTCTTCATCCATCTTTCACTTATTCACACCCTTCTCTTTTGTACTATTTTTTTTCTCATATTCCCCCCCTCTCTTTCTTCATGTTTAGCTTTCTGTCCTTTTCCTTTTTTCTTTTTCAGCTATCTCTCTCTCTCTCTCTTTTTTCTCCTTTTGCTGGCTTCCTGCTTTTTGCTACAGTTGCTCAATGTAGGCTGGCAAAATGCAAATGAACCTTCAGCTGAAGATATTGGAGTTTGCCATAGGCAATATTGATATCTTGCCAACAAAAGGAAATGATTAGTTCAGATTAACATAATATGGACTCACACATCATATTTTATTCTTTCTAGTCCAACCTTCAATTTTTTTCTTTCATTCATTTTATTCACCTATTCCACACTCTTTTTTTCTTATTTTTCATACCCGCTACAAAAAAACAGGAAAATTTCTCTCTCTCTCTTGCCTTTTTTTTAACGTTTTGGTTTGCCATTTGCTAAAGAGACATTTCCTTTCACTGCTGTATTTATTTACAAATTGCTTCTATTTTCTCTTTTTTCACTCTTTTGCTTCTTTTTTCATTCCTTCAATCATCTTTCTATTTAAGAGGAGAATGAAATAGACCAAATATAAATCTCTTGGTCTGTCTGTCCACACAGTATATGTATTTGTGTTCCCTTTTTGTAAATAAGTTTCATGGCTAAATGGTACAGATGTATGGGGTATTGAACTGACCCATTAATTTAATGCTTAAAACAAAAATGTTAATTCAATGTTTCAGTTTTTAAAGCATAATACAACTTAGGGTATCATATTTACCTTATAAGGTTTATTATTAATTTATTGCATTTCTCATCAAGTGAGAAGACAGATAAATGTTTCACTCATTTGTCTATGGTCTTTATATGATAATGTATTTTTTTTAAAAATTGTATTAATAAAAAGGGCTAATCAAAAATGATTAATTTTTTCAAAAAATAACGGTTTAATTTTAAAGAATCTTTAGCACTGCTCTTTTTAATGAAAAAACAATACATGGTTATATAAATTAGAATTAATTTCACATCTGTTCTTGTAATTATTTAGAAAGACATGAAAATATTAAAAATTTATTAATTTGTCAATAAGCAAAAATGCTGTGTTGTAGTGTTCATTTTTTCCCATTTCCCTTTTCAATTTAATACTTAAGTTCTGAAATCATGATCCATATTTTCCTGATTTACTAAATTTGATTGAATACAGCACAGATTTAAATGGAAGTAAATGCTTGGTAGAACGACTGTGCTTCGATTATCTTTGAAATGGAGAGGTCTTCCCTACTTTTATGAACAGTACTATAAATTCTAATTTTCTAAAATTTTCTATCTCTGAAGGAATATATATATATATATATATGATAGACTCTCCCATAATTTTCAATGTATGAAGAACCAACAGCTCCAAGTTCAGTCTTCTGTGTTTATGACTAGAGTGGCTTTTTTTAAAGGCCAACTGCTGAATTGCAAACCAACCCACATTTGCAGCAAGTTAATGGATTTCAGAAGTGCATGCTGGAAGGTTTAATTGAGTGCTGATTTTAGATTATAAATGATTTCTCAAAATTCTTGATCTATTTATGACAAGCATATCTCCATTTCCTGATATTAGATCTTACGTTCTCAAAAGAGACTCAGAATTGTATTTGTGTTTGTTTCTTAAGTGGAGTAAAGTTATGTAAGTGTACTTGAAGCTGAACATAGATGAGGCATCTTGGTGTTTGGCAATCACTAGTGTATGGCATGACCGGCGCACTTGAATTGAGATTGCATCATGAAAGATTCAATCCCACCAATGTTGCATTTGGTAACCAGATCAGCATTGGAAACTCTATCCTCCAGTGTATAGCCATTCATGGTGCAAAAACAACTTTCATGATAAACACTTGTCTTTCAATATGGATGCAATAGGCAATCCATGCTTCTGCCAAATAGAAGAACATGGTAGACACTGATCTTTGTTTTCAGGGAAATTTCTCTGAGATCTCACAGATGGTAATTGAGCTTACCAGAAGTATCAAGTTGTTTTGGAGATGCAGTTGATATGTGCACACATGTACACGTATTAAAACAAGGCTTTCAGAATTCTTAATTCATTATCCAGTTTTATAAAAAAAAAAAAAAATTGGATCAGAGGATTCCACTAGATACCTCATGATGCACACTTTAGTATTCTAACAATAAAAAGGATGGCTACTGTTTTATGTTGCAGTCTGCTTAGAGATGCAGTCATTGACTTTGTGAACTATTCTTAGACTATAAATCTCATTTCTTTTAACAGAATTTACCTGCTTTGCTTTTTGTTTGGTCTGCTTATGGGGAATGTGGCTGAGCACTAATTTGTTTGCATTGACTTTTTTGTTTGTATGCATTAATCATTTCTAAAGACTTTTGCAAATCAGCAGGGCCCAAATATATTATTCAAAACACAGTTCATTTTTCTCAGGAAAAATGTTGATGTTCGTAAAAAAAGAAAAATACCCTTTGCAAAAAAGAAAAATGTCTAAACTTTTAATCAATTTTGGTATCTAGGATTTTATGCATTCCTTGTTCAAGATGAACTCACTTCATTGGAACCTATGAATTAATCAGTGTTGGAGATCTTGGATATAGCTTATTATATTTGGGTTTTACTTACCATATGTCTTCTGGGACAGCAAGGTTTGTGATCAGGCCCTTGCTTTTCAAAAACAAATGTTCAGAATAACAAATTTTATTTCAAAGACTTGTTTTCTCAAAAACTATTTTTTGCATGTTTGTTTTTTCTTTCTTCAATGCATTGTAATTTAACATAAATTTACATTAGAACCCCCCCCCCTTTTCCCAATATTTTTTAAGACCATAAGACCATTTTAACAGATATTTACCAAAATTGCACAAAAATATCTTGAAATACTAAAGAGTAAATTTATTCAATAAAATTGCCATTGGCTTCAATCACAGCCTCCAGACGACTTCAGAACCTTGTGCCACCCTTCTGGACGATTTCCTTGTATAAGTTGGTGAATGTTGCCATAATCCTTGCCTTCAGTCCATCTTTGGTTTTACTAGGAGTTTTGCTCGTCTCTCACTCAACTGCACCACACATATAATAATCAGTGGTGTTACGGTCTAGGGAGTTAGGTGGCCAGATGTAAGAGGTGAGGTGATTACAAAAATTCACTGATGGCAATGACTGTGTTCTTCTGCTTGTGCGGCATGGTGCTGAGCCCTGTTGTCAGACATAGGGTCTTCCAGCAGCCACCCTCTTGACCTAGAGCAGCACTATCTCCTCAAGGCATTTGATGTAGAACCCATGTTGAGTCTGAGGCCCTGTGGGAAGAATAATGTTGCCATCACTAGTGATCACTCCAAACACCTTTGTAATCACCATTAAACTCATCCAATTATTTCTGAATTCTCTGCACTGCCCTTGGATTGACAACCAAACACTCAAATGTTTGTATTGGGGCTTCTGGCATGAATGCTAAGCAGTACAGCATTCCCTTCCCAAATATTTGGCTGAGTGAATTGTGTCATGGTGATATTTTTCTCAAAGACAATGCCCAACTGACCCTACTATACTGTGAAGTCAACAATGTTATATAAAAGATGAAGTCTATAAGATAAGGAACAATTTGTGAGGCAGATTCAGAATTTGAATAAGTACTTTTTGGTACAGCCTAAAATATTAAATTGATTTTTAGCTTAAAATGAATGCTGAATTAAAATTAAACTGGTTTAATGAATTATTCAGACTAATATCCTTATCATTATTGTTTTTATTAGGTTTTTCAGCTTTCTTCAAGTGACTGTTACTTCTGGTGGTCCTTTAATAGTGACCAGTACTTCTTTCATTACCCCAATAGGAACAATAACTTTGGAGGCCAAAAATATTCATGAAAATTATCTCCTGAACATTTTTTGTGGACACATGATTTTTCTGCTTAAATCTGTAGATGGAATCCTTCCTATTAATGGCATGAAAAAAATACTTGGCATCAGATATAGACTATGGAATGTAATATACATCAGTAAAAGCCCAAGAAATGTATTTGTGAAACTGTTGGGATGAAAACAACAAAAAATAGAGATACTAATCAGAATAATGCAATAATAAAAATTTGATTAGTTTTTTTTCTTAATCTTCAGAAAAACATTGGTTTGTTAAGCAATAAAAAGGATAGTTTTTTTCTTTTATTCATTGAATATACTTCAGGTTAATTTAAATCTTTGTCAAGTAGAGGGAAATATTGGTGGTATAAAACTTCATGTCTAAAATTAGAAAAATTTTCCCTTTCTTTTCTCTTTCTACCTTTCCTCTCTTTACATGTCTAAAAATCTTTTACATATTTACTCACACACACACACACACACACACGTGTGTGTTAGACAAAGAATTAATATACATATGTGTGTGAGTGTGTGTTAATATTTGCTAAATTATTTACATTATTCGGACTATTGTCCTCATCTTTGTCACCATATTTATTACAACATTTTGGCCTTCTTCAGGTGGTTGGAATGTCGAACTGAACCCTTTATTTCGCTCACTGAGGTAGACTGTTCTAGTTCCACATGCCATATTTAATCCTGTTGATATATGTGTGATCCCATTCCAAAGTGTGTTCTTTGTGTACAGAAAGTCAACGTCTCCATCAGATTATCTATTGGAATATTGGTCCGTTCTAGGGATGAGTCAGAGGCCAATCTGTCTCTGACTACTGAGAGTGACTCCTCTGTGTCCAGGCTCACCATCTGGTTGGATAGGATCAGGGCATCTTTGATTATTTCCACGAAGTGTGTTGAGTTTCGGACATATGAAGGAGACTTTCCAATCAATGGGTCAATTATATCTACAAGGAAGCGACTCAGAGGGTGGCACACAGCCTTGGCAACTAACAATCGGCCTGAGAGGAATACCATCTTTGTGAATCTTAGGGAGACCGTATATGTGAGGTAGCTTGGTGTAACGCTGCAATAACTGCCTATACGTCTTAGGTGCGAAGTGATCTGTGACAGTTTGTGTTCCGTTTTCATAGTAGGATCCTTTTTTACCTTGCTGTAGCTACCGTTGCTAATGAGGTCTTCCAGCTTTCTTGTATAATCTGATTTGTCCATCACTACAGTCGCATTGCCTTTGTCAGCCGGTAGTATGATGATGTTTTCATTCTTCTGTAGGGATCCAATCGCCAGCCTCTCCAGTTTTGTTATGTTAGACCTGGGCGGCTTGTCCCTCTCCAAGGTCTGTCTCACCTTCCATCTCAGTTCATCCACCTGAGCCTGAGGGATGTTCAAGGCCACCGCCTCAACTGCTAATGATGTCCAAGTATGGCACTCGCCTGAGGGTTGTGGCGAAGTTGAGACCCTTATTCAATACTGACTCCTCAGAGGCACTCAGCTGATATTGGCTGATGTTGACTACTGCTTTCACTGGTGGGTGATGGACCTTGTGTATCACCTTCTGATCTTTCAATCTATTTAATTTTTGTACTTCATAAAGGGTTCAGTTTGACATTCCAACCACCTGAAGAAGGCCGGAGCATACAACGGCCGAAACGTTGTAATAAATATGGCAACAAAGATGAAGACAATAGTCCAAATAATGTAAATAATACCTCATCTCAGAAATATAGACAGATATTGAAGAAATTGTTTAATAATATATTTATTAAAGAACAAAGCTAAATACTCTGCTTGTACATTTTCTCTAGCATTATATTTTTTTATGTTTTTTTTTTCCATATATCTTTATTGATCTCTCTCCAGTGTCCAGCCTTTCTCTATTGTAACTTTATTTGCCTATGCTATTTGTTCACTTGTTATCTTAAGCTTTATAAACTGAAATAAATTTCCAAAACTTTTTGATTAGTATGTTGCCTCTCTATAAATCCTTTATATATATATATATATATATATATATGTCTATTTTCAGGTAATGTTGAATATTTACATTATATTTTCCTTTTTTTTATTTAAATTTTCCTCCTTTTTTTCTGCAGAGTTGTCAATGGACTAGCGGATAAACAAAATTTATTTCCCCAATGAATTTTTTATTACAGTCTTTGATTTTTTTTTTCTTTTATGGTGAGGATGTGTTTGTGAGCTGAGACATTTTAAAATCTTTTCCCTCACCTGCTCTCTGCCATATTTCACCCTTAAATCCTACCCCAAACTTAACGAATGCCATCCCCAACATATTGCTATTGCTTCCATGTTCTGCCACTTTTAATCCTTCAAAGCTTAAAGATTATAAAAGACTTTCATTGCTAACTGAAGAATGTTTTATGTTTTTGCTTTGACTTTTCCCCACTAATTTTTTCTCTCTGTTTTTCTGCATTCATTTCTTTGTGTTTTACACTGTGGCTTTTGGTTGACTGTTGCAGAGTTCTCTCTGAGAATCTTTAATCCATGGAACATCTTTGAGCATAAGTTATAATGGAATCTCCATTCTGTCTTGGTAACTACAAAAAACGGTTTTCTTATAACTTGATAACATTGGTTGGTGTCTGTTCCACCAAAATTTCTGTCATTAACAAATGAGCAGCATTTAAATTGGAGTTGTTTTTATTTTTTCATTTGAATATGTGTGCTTGTGTGTGTGTGTTTGTGTATGTATATATATATATATATATATATATATATATATATATAAATTGTGTATATTTCGGCAGCAATTTTTCATTAATGCATGTTTCATTAAATAATATAGACAAGTTTTGATTAAATAATATTTATGTTGGTCACACCACAAACTCACTTTCAAGACGCTTAACTCTACATTTAACTGATAACTCTAACATTTTTAGACATTTAAAACAACATTCCTTCCCGCGTACTCAATTCCAGAAAATCCTTCTTGACAACACAATTATACTTAAACAGGAAAATAATAAACAAAAATTAAAAATCCTTGATGCTATATACATAAAACAGTTGAAACCTGAACAAAATAAACTATGAAATCTCCACAAACATTGTTAAATGCCTATAATCTATAGCAGAAGCCATTGGTTTATACCAATGGCTTCCCATACTTAATATTTCTTGTTTTCATTCTCGTGTGGTCATGTGTGACGTCACGAGCTATGACACTTTTTTCGCTTCCTTGGCTCGTAAATAAAAGTTTGTCGTTACTTTGAGCTTATTCAAACAGCAACGGTGGGCCATTATTGTGGTTTCGTATATGTGTTGTTTGATTTATTAAAATTGTCATCTTTGATAATGGCTTATGCAAGCCGAAAGCTTAGATTGGATTCAAACATGTGTCAATATGGTGTTTTTCATCTTTCCACGATAATGTGATTAAGTTTATCAGACAATATGAAAGAAACTTACTTAAAATAAATAGACAAAACTTGTCTATATTATTTAATGAAACATGCATTAATATATATATATATATATTGCAACCAATCTTGACCATATTTTGAATATTATTCACTCACTGTTTCTGAAAGATTATTAAATGATTGTATGTTCATGAACACACAGATATTAAGTAATTATTTACTTTGTCTTGTCACAAAGTTACAAATGTGCAACATCTAATGTGAATAAAACTCATGACTCAATTTTAATTTTAATGACAAACAAGACCAGCTCAGTTACCATTATTTTGTGAGCCATAGAGAATATAAATTAGCTCCTAAGTTAAGGACTGAGAACTACTTCAAAGATTAACATTTTGTGGACAATGTAAAAATAAAAGCATCAAGCAATTTTTTCAAAGGTCTTTGTTTCGTATTTTCATCTTCAAATCCTTGATATGCCTGTATAATATTCAGCCGCACTGAAGATGCTGGGTGTATATGACGTGAACGTTTTCAAATCTTAGGTTATCATCTCAGACAGTATTATATTTTGGTTGAATTCTGTTAACTTGATCCATACTATTAAATGAACTGAATAGATGACCATCAGCTTGCTGCCATTAAGATGGTATCAATTGAATTTGTCTTCAAATTTTTCAATCTGTTGTAATCTTTAATTGTAATTCTTTGAAATATGCCTTGCTATTCAGACCAGTATACTCACTGTGGCTTTTATACAACTTTTATACCACCTTTAAAACCATATACTTAATCTTTGGCGGATGATTTTTCTCATTCTACTTTTCAGGTCTTATGTTTCAATTATAAACGATATGGAAAATCTTTTTGAGTTCACAAGCTCCAGCTGTATTTACGCCTCTTCTTGCTAGAGCCAGTGTGTTAAGTTGTCAGCTATGTTTCTAAGGCACATCATTTGTTTTAGTGATGATGTTTCTATAGCCATTTCCTCAAAGTATACCATGTATTTGTTTGCCACCACTAGAGTACAGAATGTTAATTTTAAGGCTCCAAAATGACATCACTGATCTCCTGAATTAACTCATATTCTCCTGGCATCAGTTTAAACTAGCAGTTTCTTTTTTTTTTCATATATCTAAATTATGATTATGCACTGTAATGTTTTAAAGCAAAACTTGGAAATTTATATTGGAAAATTTACAAGTTTTCATTTAAAACCAAGAAAATATAAACTTTAAGCAAAAAGGCCACAATATATGGAGAAAAAAAATGTCAATTTAAGCTGACATCAGCAGGATCTGTGTTAAAGTGTTGGTTAAAAGAAATATCTATTTACATCACAGTTGGAAGTTCAATCCTTGGGCTGGTGGTGCTGAAAAGCCATATAGTCTGTGGAAAAAATTCTGCAATTGATACAAAGGTGACTGAGATTGGTGAGTGTTAATTGATGTAAATATCTCCTAAGCATAGGAAGTGAACACACTAGCCCTGTGAATTGAATAAAGGATTTGATTTGAAATTCTGAGAAGGTTAATGAAGATGAGAAATATCTGAAGGAAGTTGGATGGCTCAATGGTCAAGACATTGTTAGTATAACAGTCAAAATGAGCATGCGGATCCAAATTGAAAGGGTTTCTTGGATAGTTCTTTTTAGATTCAGTCTTTTCATAATCTTTAAAATGCATACACATTTTAACAGATATTAATGTACTCTTAAGAGAATTTTACAATTAAACAAATCATGTTAGACTTTTTATATCTTTTCTGCAAATAAAGCCCAATTATTAATAACTGAACTTCATTTGGAAATAGAAAGTTAGTGTATGTTTGTTTGTTAATACTATCTTGCTTTTTCACATATCCTGTTTAACTACAGTACAATTTCATGTTCTCTATATATATTATCCACTTCTATAAACATTTTTCACTTGAAAAAAAAATATGAGTTGTTGAAGGTTAGATAATTTTGTTTTTCAAATGCACCAAATGTCTATACTGTCACTTGCAGAAAATCCCCTATTCTATAATAGAACCTCTTGTTCCCATGATCAACTCTGTAGAATCACAAATGACAATGTTGAAGTTTGAGTTTCATTCTATCAACAAAAAGTAGCTATTCTGGAGAATTAAGAAACTAGTCTTTCTTGAGACACATCTCTTTAAACTTCTTTAAATTGCATCAAGTTTTTACTTTTTGTGCTTTTGTTTTGTTGCCTCATTTTTTTTTCATTTTTATTTCATTATTTGATCAGTGACATTTTATTTAAACTTCTTGCATCTTTAATGTGTGTGTGTACATTTTTTCAATTCTGTAATGTCTTCTATAAGAAAAGCTTTAATTGAAAGTGGACAAATATAGTGAGCCGATTTTGGTGTTGTCTGAGCCAGTAACAAGATTTTTTGTCTTTGATTTGTGTGTAGCAGTTCTTCATTTGGTTTCTCTTTCAATTTCATGTTTTGTTTTTTTATTTTGAATGGAAGATATTATTTACATAACTTGTGTACCTGTTCCTATTTTTTTAAACAATTTTTATCCTTTTCTTTGATTTGTATTTTCTTTAAAAACGGCCTTCTGTTTCCTCGTCTTTTATGGATGTTGAAATATTCATTATGAACATTTACTTTGCTCTTTGCACATATTTGCTCAAATGTTGCAATGACTTCATTCTGTTGATGAATTTTTCTAAAACAGTTATAATTAACATACAAAAAATAGAAAAAACTTCTGGTTATTATTATTTTTTGAACTTGTTATTTTAGAGAATCTTTTACCCTTTTCTAAATTTTTCATTGCAGGTCTTCATTTCCTCCATTTGTTTTTATTGTTTCAATCTTTCTTGCTCTCAGTATTTTCTGTATTAATATTTTCATGGTTTTTTAAAAAATTTTTATCACTTGCACTTCTTTATCTGTGACTCTCTTTATTTTAGTGCTCCTTTTCACTCTCTCTTTTCCTTTAGCCTTTCTAATTATGTTTTCACAGCTTTGTCTCTTTTCTTTTAGCATTATAGTTGATTTATAATATTTTCTTATTCACACTCTCTTTCTCTTCATTACCACTCTTCATTATCTATTCTCTCTGCCCCTCTGTCTACTCTGTCTATCTTTTTCTGCTCTTTCTCTCCATTGCCTCTTTATTTCTTTGCTTGGTTCCTGCTGCCCACTCTCTCTCTCTCTCTCAGATTGCTCTCTACTCTTCTCCTCTCTTCTTTTCCATCTCTCCTCTCTCTTTCAGTCTCAATCTAATATTTTCCTATTTTTTAGTCCATTTCTACTTTTTCATCTATCTTTCCTTTCTCTTCTGACATGTCCTCCACTGATTCAATCATTTTACTGGTTCTATCTATTCCCACTTCTATGTAATTATTTTCTCCTCTTCCACCTGTTACAATCCTCATTCTCATCTCTCCCATGCCACCAACCAGTATTTACCCAACAAGGCAGTGTATAAACACAGAGTTGGTGCTTTGATAATAGCATTCAGGAATTGGCAAAAACATTCCATCAGATTTATTGGACAGATATTCAAATATGGATTCTAAGTCACCTGATTGTACACTTTGCTTAAAAAAAAGAAATAGTAATAAGTATGTAAATTGGAGTGTAGGGGTGTGTCAGTGAGGAATGTTGTTGATTTGTTGTCAATTGAGTGATCAGTGTTGCAGTCAGCTCTCTCCACTCATAAAAGGAGCAAGTGGTGATTCTTCAGTGAGATGATAGGCCAAAATTCTGCTCTCAGAAAATGTCAGATTTTCATTTTGCTTCTTGTTAAAATGTCAAGTAATGGCTAAAGTGATTTTCTGATTGCTTCCTGCATTCTCTTTTACAATGAATCCTGATTGTGTTTATAAGTAACCTGTGTAAATATGTAATCATTTATCTTTCTGATTGCCAACTTTATACACACTGATATCAAGTTTAAGGCTTGCATTTCTATGTATTTATATATGCATTAACAAACACATAGCAGTTTGTGTATATATTCTTCAATTATTGTGTAAATATCCAAGGTGTTTACTTATCTTTCTATGTAACTATATCAAGGAGATGCTAAAAATTCTGTCTGACTTGCTTCTTAAAATCCCTATTCTGATGTATAGTCATTGAAATAGTGTTTTTTTGCAAAGTGAATTGGACAGAATGTTCTTGTACTGCCATTTTATACTGTCAGATTTTATTATGTAATTCATTGTTTCCACATAAAATGTGTATCAATCAACCTATGGTGGTCAGAAAGTAATGATACATTTATACAAGTAACATGTGTGAATTTAAGCAAATAATAATTACCTCATTCAAAATGTTGATAATAACTTATTTTGGAATGTCATGTTTTATTACACAAACATAGTGCAACATAAGTCCTATTTATACATAATTCCAAACTTTAGAGGCCAGAGAGACATATTTGATTAATACAATAAAACATATAACTGAATAAATTTATTAATTATCATGTTAATATAGGCTCCTTGACATTCTGTAATCTTTTTCAGTCTTTGTCTTTTGATGTTGTGTACTTTGTTACTGTTTTAATTTTAAAATTACTTGCAGCAGTTTTTATCACTTCCTGTGTGAATCTTGTTTTCCATTCACATATGCATCTCTTTTAATAATAGATTTTAAGATTTCTATTGGAGGAATTGGAAACCATTCTATTGATTGGAACTTTTTTTTTTTTAGATAAGCTAGCTATAGTCAGCTTTTGCAAAATTTGAAACTGTATTGTCTTGCATGAAAGCTTTTGTGCTAATCAAAAAGTAAGAACTTAGAATAATTCTCTGCATTTATCTTGAACAATCATCAAGTTTGAAAGGACTTATAATATTATAGACTACATTACTAGCCTAAAACATTCCACTTTTACAACTGTTGTTGTGTTGGCTGACTCTTTCCATGAAGGACCCAATCTCTAACCCAAGTATCGGGTCCATCCAATGTAGCTCTACATTAATCACTAAAAACAATTGTTGAAAAATTAAAATTCCTGTACTTCTTCACTCATCTTACACATTATATTTTGTTATGTGTACTTAAAGCTGATTGTTTACTTACTTTCATGTCTTTAGCAAATTTCTTAATATTTTCTCTGTTTACATTTGCAACTTTGACTTTTTCTTGCTAGTCAATACACTTTTCTTATGTATTACCTCATAATTTTTTCTAAAATATGTTTTCAGCATTCTTTAAATATTGCAATAGTTATATTCTGAGTTTACATCTGTATGACCCATGTCATTCTAGATATGTTTAAATAATATCAATAACTTTACTAACATGCATATATATCTATCTATCATATATATATATATATATATATATATATATATATATATATATATATATATGATAAACAAGTCTAAAGTTATGTAATAAAATGTTACCCCAACAAATAAATTATTACAAATATTTAAATATTTCTAACAAAAAATACTTTATAAACTGAAATTCACATGATATATTTTTCAAATAAATATAAGTATATTATAAAAAATTTTCTTCTTCAATAGCAATTGTGAAAGCATTGACTTGTCTGGTAAAAAGATCTGATGATGTAAGTCTCTCTCTCCCCCCTATATATATATATATATATATATATATATATATATATATATATATGGAGAGAGAGAGATTTGTTTTGTCTCTCTTATAGTGTATGTATTATTCATCAACATCACCTGTTTGTTATCTCTGTCTCTATGCATGTATAAAAATGGAAGTGAACTTTTACATCCATGATGAACAACTGTTAATTGATGCTCTCAGGTAATCTGTATAATCCAGCCTTTTATGGAAAAATGCCTGCTTCTGACTTTTGACTTCTAACTCTTGGGATATTGGCCAGCAAGTGCTAAGCATTCACCCTGTTAATTTTCTATGATAAAATTAAGTCTAGATTTCAGGAAAAGGTTTTTTGAATTTATTTTGGCTGCAAACATTACTTTCTGTTTTGTGTCCTTTTATCTATTATTAACCATAATCCCCATGAGAAATTAAGTTAAATCTTGAAGTAAGTGTCAAAAATATTTGTAATAGTCCATAAAAAGTGTATATAATGAAACATGTTAATGTTAAACTATTCTTCCTGCTTTCAAAAAATCTTTTTAAAAGAATTTGAGAGTTTTTGTCTTTAAAAGGACACTGAACTGTGAAATGTGTTAAAAAAAAATCAGTGTCAGTTAGCAATAAGATAGAAAAGGAACAGTGCACTTGGATCAGGACAGTAACTGGGTGGGATGAGTTGGTGATGATAAATATATTGGTAAAGAATGTCAGTTATTATATATTTAACATATATACATTGCAAATAGTGGCAAAGTTCCAACCTTTTTATACATTTTTCTCTCTTTTCCTCTTCTTCCAATATATTATAAACATTATCAGTTTGACATTTAGTTCTCTTTATTTATTAAAATTTGTTTTATTCTTTTCTCTTACACTTTTCATTTGCATATGAATCAGTCTTGCATGTTACAGACATTAAGTTGGCTGCCTTAACAGTACAGTGTAAGTGTTAGGGGTAATTTTACTTTGATATGTACATTCTTTGCACTTAGTTTGCTGAAATCAGTTACCTTCATTCATCTTTGAATTATGACTGATTTCAATATGAACAATCTCTTCATCTGGGAAATTATATAATAGATACAAATATGATGATTTCACACCCTTCTTTAATCATCTTATCTCAACAAATATGCATTAAGAATTTTAAGTTCCTTGATGAACCATTTTTAAGCAAGACTCTTTTTCTCTGCCTTAAACACTTTCTTTTCCTATGGATTTCTTTCAGTTACTACCTCCTCATCTCAATATCTCAATGTTCTCAAGTCACTAAGTTGTCTTTCCTTAGTTCAAATCTGGCACTTTCCACTTATTCAACTCTTTTTTTTAATTTAAAAAAATTTTTTTTTTTAGAAAAAATGATGAGTGAGCTATATATGATTGAACCTTACTCTCCAAATTCCCAACACTGAGTTATATTCTTTGTTATTTTAATATATTGATAATCCTGCAGTTGGATAAGATTTAAGTACTTCCTGAACTGAAATGCAAGGAAAAAACACTATGCTACTTACATTATAACTTGACAAACACTTTTTACAAAATCAAATACTGAAAAAAAAAATTTGCAAATTCTATCAAGAATATATAACTATTTTTTTTTATAGTTTTAGGTTCAGATGGTCTCTAGTTTTAAAATTAATTACAAGGCTCTTTGTGTTAGAAAACTATTTTTGAAAGTTTATATATTTACTAAAAGGGTGATTAAACAGAATTTATAGGCTATCAGCCTCTTCTTATTTAGTATTATCTTCAGATATAACAGAAACCATTGTGGTATAAAGGCATTTACATGATTTGACACCTGTTATTGGTCTGAGAATGTACAGATTGATCCACTAAAAAGATGAAAACAATTGTAATAGGCTTGTAAAATGTAATAGGCTGGACAATTTCCTGCATGCTAATAAGAACACATTTCAGATTACATGGTTATTGCCCTTCTCTCCAACGCAGAATTCGATAAATAGATAAAAATCAAGAAGGTCGTAGTTCATTTACCTCTAGCACACTTTGCAGGAAATGGTTTATTTCAATGGATTGTTACCTGGAAAAGCATGTTACTATGGACTAGATGGCTATGGTGTCTAGGACAATAGTCAAATGGTATTGAGTAGGGTACATTGGAAGGAAGATGTTAGGGTGGATGAGTAAGGAAAGAGAAGCAGCAGGGAACCTGAGTCAATGTCCCCTTCCGCCCCGGATCCTACGGTGTATGTGTGTTTGATCAACTCTTATAGCTGACTGATGGCTGAACAAATATCTATGTAGTTGAACAAGCTGTCTCTGGTCGAAGGGTAGCTACGTGAAATGGATTTCTGTTTGCCATGTCCTAACAAAGTAAATAATACCTGCTTTGTAGGTTTGAGTATTGTATATGGTACTGATATGCAAGCCATCCCAAAATTTCCCTTCCATCTGCTTGTCATTTCTTTTAGCACTTAGGTAAGTAAGCCAACTGAAACCCTAAGCCAGATTTGCTGTATCTCAGTCAATCAAGATTGACAGTAAAATACACATTGAATATTACATATATGTGGAGAGACAAACAAAAACCATAAAGTTACTATTAAACCTTTCTTGCAACACCAACAATTCACACCCAGCCCAGTTGAGCCTTTCAATGAACTCAGTTGCTTTTTCCTCATCTTCTCTATGGATGATGTCTGTACATCTACACAACACACACGCACACGCACACACATTTTGTATGCATCTGAACATATTACTAATATTCACAAGTAGAGCAATTAGTCCACAGCCTGACAATAAAAGAAGCATTTATTTTACATAACAAATATTTATTTTTCAACATAATATCCTTCTTTGTCAATGCACTCCATTATGAATATTATACAGTGAAAATGTTAGTTCACAATTTAGTTTATGATTATGCATAACACTTTGGGTTTATTGATTCGCCCTCATATGTATATAAACATATGCACTTACTATATCTGTATTAAAATTGTGTACATGCATGTATACACAAACATACATACCTTTTAATGCCTGTGTACACATTCTTGTATTTGTCATACACTTACTTATCCAATACACAGTTACACATTAGATACCAAGCTATCTAATGTATATTATATCTACAATGTACATACAGACAGCGTGTACTTGCATATCTGTGCAAATATCAATTGTCCTCTCTTTGTGCTCAGCTTTCATCGCTTCAGTTTACCTGGCTGTCACTAATCCTTGCCTTGATTGTCATTGCTTGTTGACTTAGGAACAATGTCCCGTCTCTCATCGCTTCTTGTCCCAGTCACATCTCCTCCAGGAAATTCTTTGTTATTGTAATATATTGATAACCCTGGGGTCAGACAAGATTTAGGTGCTGTTGCGAGTTGAAGTGCAAGGAAGAAGTGATGTGCAGAAATGACACACCCACAGATGCGGAAAATGGATAGGGTGGATTTTATTTTTACCTGGACTTAGATCTGAATATACATTTAAAATTTTTAAAGATTAAGTGATTTATTTTGTTTTTGCTTAATGTTATGAATAGATTTTTTAAAAATTTATTTTCAGTTTATTAACTCATGATATTTCATTTGAACGTAAAAAAATTGAAGGAAGGAAAATGAGAGAATGTCAAATATTTCTTATTGATACTTCTAAATCTTTCATTAATTTTCTTTAGTTTACAGTTGAATGTTTTAGAACTAAATGAAAAATAATTAATATTTGAAGGGAATTCCAGATAATGAGCCTACAGACTGATCTTGGTTTTATAATAAACTAGCTTAAAAGCCATGCTACCAGGTGGCATTTTAAGCTCGCTTCTGCCTTCATGCACTGCATACATATTAAATTTTATTAAACTTGAACAATATTTTTTGAACAGTTTTCATCAAAACAATGATAAAATTTGTCTATTTGGATCTTATTTCATAGCTGCCTGATAAACAGCATTTTTGGTTTTCCCATTTGGGGTCAGTACAAATAGCTTGTTTCCATTCCCAACCCTTGAACACCCAATATAGAGCTGCCTGTGAGAAAAGCAGGTTTCTCTCAGATGAAAGTCCAGTTGCTTTCAATGATTGTCATTGGAACTTATTGATTGACTTTGCATAGCTGACTCTCACAAGAATCTGAAGTTTTTTGAACCCAAAAGGAAGATCTGGATGAATTAAGTGGATTCTTGGAATTAAAACTCTTTTCTCTTTTCCTGGACCTGAGGAAGCATCTTCTTGACAATTAACCTTGTTCACTTTCAAAACTTTGGAGGATCCAGATTTCTCAATAGCATAAATGGCACATTTTCTTTTACTTACAGCTTGTGTGATGGCATTCCAGGAGGATTCAATGAGTTCAGGAACTCTATTGGATAATTCACTGCCTGTTTTTGTTCAACCACAGATGTCAATGGAAAAGTACTTCAGGCTTTCTTTTGAAATTTCTTGGATAAGTTTCCAGTTGATGCTATCCACAGTTTGATTCTTGGGAGCTAATATGATGATCTCACAAAGCCAGTTTGAATCCATGAAATGGTGTTTAATGTTAGGATAAACCTAGTTAATCAAGTCTTGGATACTTGAGACTGAAACTCCACAACCATTTGGGGGTGAAATATCTCCATTTTGATGGTTCCATTGCCAAACTGCGAGAACAAAGCACCAAATCTTCCTGCTACAAGGTCACCTGTGATTCTAACTCTCATGTTCGTTTTCAGGTTGAGTGGGTCTTTGAACCTGGTTTCAGATGTAAGAATTTTTCAGAAAGTTGTGTCCCTTTAATTGAAAAAGTGTGATACACACAGACATTTTCACATTTATTATATAGAAGATAAATAAAGAAAGTGAGATAATTGAAAGTTAGAGAGTTGTGTCCAGTTAACACAAAGACATTTTCGCATTTATTATATATGAAGACAAGAAATTGCGGAAAGCTATGGTCACTCACTTCCCAAAGTAACATGGAACAAAGAATTGTAAAGAGTAGAAAATAAATTTGTTTAGTTTCATTACCTTATAACCATTGTATCTTTGTTCCTATTTTATTTAAGAATTCCTCATTGCCCACATGTTTTATATATGATATTCTCGGCATTTGTTAGCAGAGTCATATCTCAAGTCTCTCTGTGAGGAAATTGCCCATCATTCACTGAATTATAGGAGATTAAATACTGCATAGGAATTCAGAACTCTTTTCTTTGTTCCTAACAATCTTTTCTTAATACTTAGTTTCTGAATGACATCTTCCTCTATTCCTGTTCATCTTTGGATTTCTGTGTCACATTTTCTGTTGTCTGTTTCTACACTACCCAAATAATTTAATTTCTGTACCTACTGGATTTTGGCATCACCAATATGTATCTCACATGTTGGGCAGTCTGTTTTGCTGACTAGTATGCATTCTGTTTTCTTACAGTCAATAGTCCTTTTTTTTTGCTTTGCGTTACTACATTGTCTAAAAGTTCCTTTAGTTTCCCTTCTTAGACCAACATTGTTGACCATGTTCGTCGTAGTCTATGAATATAGAATTCAGCACAGTACGTAATCTGTTCAATGAAACAACGTTAAAGATTAACACTCACAAGTCATATACTCTACTGAATCTGACTATATCGACAATACCGCCAGCAGCTGTTCAGTAATTCTTTAGTCTTCGATATCAAAGGGTGGCAGTGAATATTTCAGAAAAAACATGGCCGCCTTTATACACGTCGCATAACGTTAACCCTTCTATTGGTGAACTATAAAATGAGTCAGCTCATTTTGGCTGGCTCACTAGTACACTAGGGTACCCAAAACTCCAACAAACATCATCTGTGTATCTATTAAGATTATATCTGTTGATAATAAACCCTGATGGATATTCTAGTTCTCTTAAGATCATATCTCTTTACAGGTTAAATTAATACAATGGAAAATGGCATCCTTGTTTTACTTTTCTCTTTTAGTGTATTCACTGAACTCATTCTTTATCTGCATGCAGATGGTTTGTTTCCTGTAGAGGTTATATATTATTCAAATTTCTTTTCATGTAAATCAAGCTTTTTTAGTATTTCAAGTAGGTTTTTGTGTCATAGCTTGTCAAATTCCTTTTGTGTAAATTATTAAACATAGGTATAGATTGTTCTGCTTTTGGCCATACTGCTCATATCCAGTCTAATTTGGCTACAATTTCAATTCTATTAGAATCTTAAGGATAAGTTTAGTTATGTTGCTGAGTGTTTGATGGAGCTTGCATTCATTTGCACATGGCTTCTTTCGCATCACTATAAAAGGAGTTCTGTTGAGATATTTCATTTACTATTTCATAATCAATCAACAGATCATCTAAAGATGATATCATCTTTATTACAAACATGTCAGGTCCTATTACTTTGTTCCTGTTTATCTTGACCACTGCCAACTTCACCTCTGATTTTTTTAATACAAGTTCTCTTATGTTTTTATATATTGTAGGTTTTACTCCTCTATTGTCCTAGAAGAGCTCTCCTATGTGTTCATTTTGTTGTTCTTTATCTATTATGATCATTCTTTTTTTCTTGTTAAGATTTTAAGCATCCTGCAGAAGAGTATCTTTTCCTGCTATATCTGTGTTCCATATGCTTTTCTATCTCTGCACATTTGTTTGTTCAGTCATTTTTATTTTGCTTGTTTGTCTCTATTTTTAATGCCTATATTTAACATCCTGCCATTCTTTGGCTTTATCTGCTGTTTCTTATTCATTAGTTTGAGAATTTCACATCATCCACTTCTTTTGTCTTTTTTCCCCCCCTTGAGATGACCTCTCTTAAATATTCCCTTAGTACTTCTGTTAAGGAATTCCACTTTGAATTACTGACCTCTTCTAAACTTTTATATTTATCCTTAATTACATCAGCATATGTTTGTTTACAAATTGAGCTATTCTGTTTGTTTGCTGTCTTGTAGTTTATGTATTGCTTTAAGTTTCTTTAATTTCCATATTTTTAACCAGAAAATATGCAAGATGGTGACAAAACATTCTTGGCTTGACCCATGTCCCAAAATCAGTATTTTGTTATTTGGTCATTGAAATAAAGTTTTTAGGAAATTTGTCATGTCAAAGAATTTTCAGTATCGTCTTCATGGTGTGTTCATTTTTCTTTAACTTAATTATCATACACATATATGTAGATTGTGTGTGTGTGTGTGCATGCTCATGTATGAGCACACTCTCTCTCACACACACACACACACACACACACACACACACACACACACACACACACACACACACAAGGAGATGATGAAAATTTCTCAACCCAACCAAGAAAAGACGAAAAAATTCTGATGTTTGGCCATTTGGTCAGATTTTGAAAGCAAGTCAGATAGAAAATTTTTAGCATTTTCTCATTTATTTGGGCAACACCTTTCCTAGTGTGCACATTGACCACACTGATTCTCTGCCAAAGATCAGTAGAGTATGAACAAGTGACATTTTAATTTCCAGAAGAGCATACATATCCATAAGTAAATAATCCTATCAGTTTCGAAGTAAAGAGCTTCATTAAATGTTATTCAAATCAATCTCTAATCTTGTTAAAAATCATTAAATGACTTTAGTATATTATACAAGGTTCGATGTTGTCATTTTATATTTTTAAATCTGTGCTTGCATATTATTTGTTGATTTTCTTGATTACACAGTATAGTAGACACCATCTGTGAGAAAAAGAGCACCATGATGCAATTCACTCTGCCAGAAATTTGGAAATGGCAGGCTGTACTGCTTGGCATTCACACTAACAGTTACAATATAAATATTTCAGAGTGTTTGGGTGTCAATCTAAGGACAGTGCAGAGGATTCAAAAAGTTTGACATGATCACTACTGATGGTGATGTTATGATTCCATTCATCTTCCCACAGGACTTCAGATTCAACATGAGGTCTACATCAAGTGCCTTGAGGAGGTAGTGCTACCCTAGGTCAAGAAGGTAGCTCATGGAAGACTCTGCACTCTGCACCATGCCACACAAGCAGGAGAACCCACTCAGCTGCCAGACAATTTCTGCCACAACATCACCCCTTACATCTGGCCACCTAACTCCCAGACTGCAGCCTCCTTGATTATTATGTGTGGGGTGCATTTGAGCAAGAGACCAAAAAAAACTCCTTGTAATACCAAAGATGAACTGAAGGCAAGGATTATGGCAGCATTCACCAACTTAAAAAAGGAACCATCCAGAAGAGTTGCAGGAGATTCCAAAGTTATCTGGAGGCCATGGTTGGAGCCAATAGCGATTTTATTGAATAAATTTACTCTTTAGTATTTCAAGATATTTTTGTGTAATTTAGATGACAAATTATCCATCGCACCCTGCACTTGTCAAATAACAGCTAATTTATTTTTGGACTCTGTTTTATACTGAAACAGTCAACACTGTAAAATGGAACATAATCAGTATCCATTGAAAAGGTCGGTCCATATGATATGAGGTCGGTTTCTTTAATTACAAACTTTTTATAAGATTAGTGCCCTTGTTACTGGCTGCTAATATCTGTTTTCCTTTTATATATCCAATTGAAAACATTTTTCATCTCGCACATAAACAAGGAAGGAATAATTGCTTTTATCTAGATAACTACTTGGGTTGATTTAGAGAGCAATCTTTTATATTTGCTTTCAAAAAAAAATCAACATTTTGTTTTCTATCTTTATCATTTTCCTGATTTCAAACAAGCTTATCTCCAAGAACGTAAAGAGATACATGTTAAAAAATAAAATGTATTTTTTAATTAACTCTTTAATGGTTTCATATTGTGCTTTGTATTTTATTATTTTGGAAGGTATTAAGTTCTACCTAAACCACTAATTTTTAAGAATGTTTATTTCTTTCATTCATTAAGCATTTTGGATTGACATCATCCAGTTTGAAGGATTAGTAAATGCTTGGTTGTCACTTAAGTCTTTATGAATTGCATTAAAATGATATTGATGAGAGAAGTAAAATTTCTAACCATCCAAAATAATTAGGAATATGACTAGATTGATTTGAATTTCATATTTCTCTTATATTCTCAGTCATATTTTTGTTTCAACTCCTAGTCTCTACCAACCCATTGTATTTTTGTTTACATATACTGCTTATCACTTAGCCACTTCATGTTTATTGATATATAAAATAAATACCTATTGGAATTTAAAATTTTATTCCTTGAATGGTAATGTTATCTATCATTAGGTTGAAAGTTGGTCCATTCTGCACTGATACAAACATAATTCATTCATATGAAATGTCCAGAAATTCATATTCTCAAATTAATAATAATGTTGCAACTTTGAAGTTTTAAAATGGGTCATAAGGTTAATTTGATAGAGAAAGAGAAATTGAATTTTTAGGCAATAAGGCAGTGAGAAGTATCAAAAACCATAAGATATCTGGTCTTGAATCATATGGCAAAACATGTAAGACCAATCACTAGGTTTCCATTGAATGAAATCAGCAACAGAATACATGAAGACCAATTGTTCAATCACTATTTTCATTAATAAATGCTGTACTACATTCAATGGGTCAAATAGATGAAACAAAGTTTGAGTGGTTACTACTGGAAACTGTCCTCATAAGTTGAGAAGTGAATGTGGTGTGATGTTTTGGGGTGGAATCATAGGTGGTGAAGCTGTGGGGCCAAATGCTTTCAGTAAAATCATTTTTATACATGACAATGCAGTGCAGTCTGTTTCATATGAAGAAAGAAGACACAAGCTCACAATCTCAACAAATGAAGCACCTTGAAAACTTGGTTCAAAACATGAAGTAGACATTTCACATTAATATTATTAGAATAATTTGGTAATCATTGCAATGACAATGCTTTCATTTTTTATTTTAACGATTTGTCTTAGTAAAATTTGTACATATTCTGTAATTTTAATTTTTAATTACAACATAATGTTTCTTGGAGTTTCAATTAATCGGTTAATAATGTGAGACTTTGAAAATCCAATAACAATTGCCACATTGTAAGAACGACATGTGGTTGACTAATTTAAACATATAAAAAATAATCTGCTTATTAATACGAAAAATGTTTCTGTAAATCCCTTCATAGGTTGTTAAAAAAATATTAGGCAAAATTAATTGTTTATGAAACACATGCCTTACTTTTTGATGCTGATTGTTTTGAATACAAAACTACAATATATCATTTTCTTCTTTTTATTTCTTGCCAAAATAGTTTTAGAATTGTATGTTGTTCTATGTTTACACATGATGCTTTTTGGTCTCTGAAGCAGCTGCAATTTCAGGAACAAGCCATGTTTCTGCTTACAATATCCTAAATTCTATAGTTCTTTAAATTAGTATTATTTTCTAAAGTAAGAATCTATATTCCTAGTAAAACGTGATTATGTAGTTATTTTGTATAAGGAATTAATAATTATCATCAGCTTTTCTTTGTTGAAATGTTTTTAATTGAACATATTCCAAGAAGAATCACCAGGTTCATATAAATACTTTTCTACTGGTTCAGCTATCTTCATAAATTTTCTTAGAAAAATTAAAATGCATCAGAAACTAAAAAAGTCACAAGGACCTGTTTCGTCTTTGATCTTCAATAGGAAGTATTATTTTAAAAACAAAGTGATACTACTCTACTAATTAGTGTTCATACTTCTATTATTATTGGGTTGAGGTGGTAGGGAGACCAAAATTGCATGCTTTCTTTACTCAATTAGTGAAATACTAAACTTAATGATTGATCTCTGAATCAGTGCTTTAGACTGTAATTTTGCTCATTATATTGTTGCAGGCAATCCTGTTTCTTTTTTGAGCCACTTATCAATGGTTCACTGTTACTTTTGTAGAAATATCAGTTTTTGTGCTATTGTTCTTTGCTTATTATCTTATGTGAATCTAATACAGTTATTTTCTTTTTTTTATACAGGTAAGTGATCTTGATTCCTGTCTCTTCATACAGAATGTTGTTTCATTTATTTAAGGTAAGAACTTGAATTTTGAATCAATTTATATTCTCTCTCATATTATCTATGTATTGAAGCATGATGGATGTCCAGAAAATGGATCTGACAACTTAACTTTGAATTTTGCTAGTTATGCATTTTGTTCTTTTTTTTTTTTTTTTTTTTTTTTGAGAATGGCATGAATCCTACATTTCCTTGACTCTGTTTTATTGCCTGTTATCTCAACCATGGACTTATAGCTGCTATTCCACAGCAACAAAGTTGGATTATTTGGACATTGTTATTAGTACTAATCTGCTTATATTAGCAGGCAATACCAAAAATACTTAATATCATTCACACTAAAAAAGACTCAAAATATTTAAAACTATTATTAAATAAAAGAACAAAAAACAACTGTATGTAGTAAAACATCTTTCACCACAGGAAAGAGCATTTTAAAATGCATATAAAATAATTATAATATGTATTTAATATTCATTTTCTGTGGCGCTCTCTCAAGTTATATGAAACAGGTCTACATATGATATCACTTATATAATACATGAATAACTGAAACTGAAATGTAGCATTCCAAAAAAATGCCAGGATGTTGCTAACATAACATTTGTTTATAATACTAACATTTAGTTTTTGATAACTGATGGTCAAAAATACTTGAACTAAAACATGAATGTGGGATAATTTATCTATAATTGTGCAATAAAAATACAATAAAAAATTAAGCAGACAGATCTTGTTGGTTGAATTTAATAAAATTTGTTTAAATCTCTCTCTCTCTGTATGTATGTATGTATGTATGTCTGTGTGTATATATATATATATATATATATATATATATATATATATATATATATATATATATATATAAGGCTCAAACACTAATATTCCATGGTTATAATTTATTACAAAAAATTAAAATATTTGAATTTGTAGGTCTGATGAATTGGATTTTGATTACAATTCCAATGTAATAAATTATAATCATGGAATATTAGTGTTTGAGCCTTTTATATTATATTCTTACTCTGTCCTGGACATTGAGTTCTACTGGGATTCTATCCCCTTGGGAATTTATATATATATATATATATATATATATATATATATATATATTGGCCACTAATATTATCTCTCTCTCTCTCTCTCTCTCTCTATATATATATATATATATATATATATATATATATGCAAGTGTGTTTATTCATATTTTCCATCTTAAAAAATTGAATTTTCCATATTTTTCTCTCTGTTGATTTGTTAATAAAAAAAATACATACAAATTCATATTTTTTATGAATATTCATATTCATCTTTAAACAATTTATTCACCCATTCATAGTTTTACATGACTACCGCTTGGTACTAAGTCGACTAAACTATTTTGCTAACTAGACCAACATTTCTCAAAACAGACCACTTAGGATCTGTGTGATCTGGTCTGTTTTTAAAACAGAATTCCTTCAGTCAAATGTTTTTGAATAGTGAAAGAATTAGTGTGTAAAAAGGTAAAGAATGTATGAACAGATTTAATGCAGAAGCAGATATGTAAATCCAGCTTCCTTCTATTGTTGTAAATATTCAAGCAATATGCAGAAATGGGAACATAATCTGTTTCATATGACATTTTATATTTTAAGCATTTCACCCAAAACAAGGTGGGGGTGCCACTAGGTGTTACAGAGAGTGAGAGCAAGAGTAAAGAGACATGATTGAGGAAAGGAGAAGGAGAAGGACAGAGAATTAGATCAAAGTATCAGAAGATGTCGATTGACATATTTGAAGACTACAACTGTGAGGGAAGCAAGTAAGAGGAAGGGAGTTCCACAGACAGGAAGTGTGAGATGAATTTATTGAAGTAGAAGAGACGGCTACATTTAACCGTTTTGACAGTGAAAGGGTGGGACTGAGATGTTGACCTAGTAACACACTTAAATTCATGCAGTTTGAGAACCAGTGAAAATATCTCATCAGAGCAGTTACCGTGAAAGTACTTGTAGAAAAGACAGAGGGAAGTGATGAAATGCCAGACCAAGACCAGCCACATTGCATATCTGCCTCTGGATTTTGTCGAGGACCTTGATACAAACAGCAGTATTCCATGCAAGGGCGAATGGTTGATTTATAGATTTGAAGGATGGACTCAGGCGAGAAAAACTTTCTGGCATGACACAGAGAACCAACTTTTTTTGCAGTGGATGCAGCTATTGACTCAATGTGTTTGTTCCATCTCAGGTCAGTGCACAGTGTGAGACAAAGCAGATGCAGAAAGGGGGCTCACAAGGAATTGAGCATCAGACATTCTAATGGGAGGCAGGGAGGGTTCTCTGTGGTTTGTAAAAGAGAGCAGTTTCGTTTTTGGGGCATTAGTTTACCAGCCCTTTCCTACCCCAGTCAACCACAGATAGGAGGTCTTTTCGAGACCACTGGCCAGGTCAGTTTTGTCAGCGATACAAGATTTGCTTTGAGGCAGGTGTAAATAGTAGTGTCATCTGCGTAGATGCTTACTTGGAAACTGACATCAGGAAGATCATTAATGAAGATCACAGTGTAGGAGCTAGGATAGATCCTTGGGGAACACCAGCGTTCATGAGAAAGGAACTGGAGGATACCCTTCATTTCACAGTTTGGCATGAATGATTGTATTAAGTCAAATAATCATCCTAAAATTTTGTATCCTTGAAGCTTATGAAGAAGGCTGGCATGCCAGACCCTATCAAATGCTTTAGAGATATCAAGAGCCACAGCTCGACCTTCTCCATTATTGTGAAGTGCTTGGTAAACAAATTCAGTTATGGCTGTGAGCATGTCAGCAGTAGATTGGGCAAAGCGGAAACCATATTGCTCGTCAGAGAGCAGATCATGGGATGTAAGGTGATGAGGACTTCCAACAGGCTGGAAAGCAAGAGACGTTGAAGAAGTAGTTATATAGTTTGGTGAGGATAGGAGCCAGTTCAGGAGCACATTTCTTCAGGACAATGGTTGGTATCCTGTCCCAACCACTAGTCTTATGGGAGTCTGATTTAGAGATGATGATGACCAATACCATCGATCGGGTTATGTGCATTTTGCTCAATAGAGCCTCAGTTTTAGGGGGAAAATCAGGTGTGGGTACACCAGATGAGGCATTGAATTGGATGAGAATTTCTGAGCAAAGCATTCAGCCTTATCAGCTGAGGAAGTCAGGACTTCAAATTGATTGAATAAAGCAGGTGTTGTGGATTTGCTGTTGTTCAGTATGCTCTTGCAGAGACATCAATAATCTTTAGAACCGAACTTGCAAGATGCAATACATTGTTTCATTCTTTCAGCAAATAGTAACTTTGCTTTATTGAGGACACGCTTGCACTCATTACAGGCAGAGACAAAGAGACATCTGTTGCAATCAAACATGTCGATACAGTACAGATGGAAGAAGTGATTGCTATGAGCAATAGCAGCAGAGCAAGCAGCTGAGAACCAAGGGGATGAGCACAATTTAACTTTATATTTTCTTGTGGAGATGAAGGCCTCAATTCCAACATTTACCCAGGAGGAGACCTCGGAAGCACATTTATGAACAGGGAGATTAAAGACCACGTTCCAGGGGACATCTCAAAGGAAATCACGGAACAAGTCCCAGTCTGCTCGTTGATAACAGAAATATGTTCTGTTGGTTGGAGGTTCTTTGCTGGGGAAGGAGTAGGAGGAGATATTAACAAACAGTACAGCATGATCAGAGTTGCCAAGAGGGAAGTGTTGTGTGGCACGACAAGACTCAGGGATGGGGGTAAAACAGAGATTGAGAAGGGAAGCCTTACCATCCTGGTTATTGGGGAAATGTGTAGGAAAGTCAACCACTTGTGTGAGGGATTGAGTAATTGAAACGTTAAGGGATTGTATGCCAGCAAGGTCAGTTATACAGTTTTTAAGCCACTTGGTATCGTGAGCGTTAATTCATGGAACATGAAAATATGTGCAAATGGATGAAGAGAGATAACCTTGTCTATATTATCGGAAATGCTATCGAGAACACCACAGTCTTGGGAGTATGGAAAACGATAGAGGAAAAAGAGGTAGCATATTGCATTGAGGAGAGGTAGATGGAGACACATGTATGAATGGTCTGGAGATTCAAGAGAAAGCTCCCTAGTGGGAGATGGTCCCTGATATAAACTCTCAAACCATGCATGTGGGTTTTAGAGTATTTTCTAAGGCTAGAAAGGTAACTGGGGATTGAGGAGAGGATAGATGAGTTAAGGTTGGTTTCGCAGAGAACTAGTATATTAGGAGACTTCACAACACGAAACGATTTCACACTGCAGAAGTTGGTTCAAATGCTGCAGATGTTGGAAAAGGAAATGTTAAAGGGTTTAGGTGATTTTTTTTTTTTAGAGCTGCTTTAGGTTTACTTCTTTGATCGTTTGTTGTCATGTTGTATAATGTTGATAATGAAAATGTAAAGGCCCGAAGCAGTAGTAGTAGACAGTCATCATATGTGACATGGGCAGAAAGGATCTGGCACAGCCTGCAACATAATGTGGCCTTAGGGACACCCTTTCATGCACAACATGGTACTACAGGCACCCCAATATTATGCAACTGTTGATCAGAGCAGCTGCTCAAAACACTACACAAGAGTTAGGGCTCCTAACTACTAGTCAGGGAACTGTCAACCCGGTACCCTCAAAATGAAGAGACGTTGCCACAGACTGCACACATCACAAGAGAATCACGACAGTACTACTACAGATGCCAGAGAAAAGGAAAGAAAAAGTTCCGGGAACCACTTCCTAAACAGGAATCAAGGGATGGACCTCTGTGACAGAGAGTCTGGGAAACACACACACGTATATTTTTTTTAGTGAAATTGGAGTATATTTGAATAGCGAAATTAAATCAAATTTTGTTTACTGATGGGGAAATCTGATCTAGGGCAGAAGTTGTACCCATTGAATCTGGGTCATCAGAAGACAATATAAATGGTCGAAATAATTTTTATCGATTAAAAATTGAAATAGAGCTGAGTAAGCTAGGAGGAACTTTGGAATTCACATGATTTCGGTTGAAGCAGCCAGAACCCTGTGATAATCGCATGCGAAGTAGTAGGGCCAAGGGTCAGTTATAACCAGCCGGGTTTATCTATATAAACGTGTAGTTATGCTGAAAAAGGCAGACTGGAGAAAATTCTTGAAGTGAGAAGAGAGAATTGGCCCGGGTGAGCGTTGGGAGGAGGAACACCACTATAACTTTAAGCCCCACACAGAAATCTTTATCCTTCCATCCCAAGAGTCATATATCATTCTGAAATGATTTAACAACAAGTTAATCCCATACACTCTCTCTCTCACTCTCTCTAGAATCTAGTGTATGAGTTTTTATGTTAAATACTTTTCTTTTCTGTAACCCGTTTCTTTTCTCTACTATTCTTTTCTGCTATATAAAAGACATTAACAATTCAACCATTGAATAGTTGTTTGTCTGGCTTTCTGTAGATATTAATTTTTTTTTGCTGCATTCTAAATTTCTTAGCACAGACTCCCCAGCCTTGTCTACATCTTTAGTTGACCATGAATGGATGGACATCACTTCTGCTTTCTGGATCAAACAAATCACAACAGGAAGCAGGATTAAACCAGTGGACCGGTCGAATAATCAACAGATGCTCAGGGAACCTATAGCCACTCCCTTAAGTTCGGTTAGGACCAAGTAGACCCCTCAACCCAGAGAGTAAGACACCGGAGGTTGAGGGGCTGGGGCAAAAGTGTTAGACCTTTATACCTGTTCAAAAGAAGGGGGAAGAGTATTGACCGGGCAATAGTTAAACCAACCTACTCTTATTACACATGCACACAGAATATTCATACATATATATATATATATATATATATATATATATATATATATATATATATATATTCTTCTTAAAATTAATATCTATATAAATAAATGCAATTGTCAGTGTGTCACACTTTTTCAACTTTACTCCTAGAGGCCGTAGCCCAATATATCATACCATTTTGGAATCAGGCCAACTCCATGAGCAAATTAAAAACATTCCAAGCCAGATCCAGACCTGCAATCCTGAAATTTTAGATACCCAAGTTTTCATTACAGCGATTGTTTGGGGCAATTTTTATTACAAGATTTTTTTGTGTGATAATAATTTTTATAACTGTGAAATAAATTTGGGAATAATTGAAATTAATTGCAAAATCCAGTGAAAGTCAGCCATGAAATGAAAATAATTGTTTGTGTTGTTAGTAAGGATCTACGTATATCAAATTGTCTTTAAATTAAGTGGCAGCAGAAGAATTATTGTTCAACATTGCAAAAGTAAGCTTAAATATTAATGCAATACTTAATGCAATGATCAATTTTGAGTTCTTCTGTGGTTTATTGTTGCCTATCACATACGGCACCAGTATGCCTCACAAAAAGAAATCTCCACAAACAGAGCACCGGATTGCAATCAAACAGCCAAGGCTGCAGTGAGCAAAAGAAAGTCCTATGCAAATGAAAACCCAGTTCAAGAGCCCTCTGCAGGAGCTAGTTTAATTGCCACCTGATAGGGTAGCTTTTAACCTAGTACTTAATATATGACAGATTTATTTGGAAGTAAATAAGTATTTTGTAGATTTCTCCAATTTTTTATCTGATAAATACAGATCATTCTTAACTTATATACACAAAGTTCTTTGGGATTCCTTGCTAATTTTAAGCAGTTTAAAGAAATCCTGAGCATAAGATAATATTTTCTTTAAATTATTTTTACTTCCTGTTTGACTGGACTGAAGATAGACGTGTAAAACCTGTGCCTTATGTCCCAGGTGAAAACGAACCAATGAAAATGCTTACTGCCAGTGTTTGGCTACTTAATCAGTGTTATTCTGTAGCACAAAGAATGAAAACATTTTCATTATTTTAAAGACAGCAACAAAGTACTTTGATTTTTATTGTTAGAGGTAAACTTGCAGGGATGTTAATCAGAATATACCTTTTGTACAGGTGTTAAGTGTAAGTTCATGAATAATTTCCATACTATTTCTTTTTCTTTATGCATGTGTACACACACACACACACACACTGTGTGTATGTGTGTAATCTAGATTAGATCCAACCTTCATATTTTTTATTGCTTCTATTTTATTCAGTTTTAATTATTTCTCTTTGCTTAGTTGATTTTCATTTATTTCCTGAGGATGATGTAAATAAGCACTAAAGTATTAGCAAATTTCCCACTTTATTTCGTAATTGAATATTGATGAACTGCAAGCATCTTTTTCAAAGTAAACTTTGTGTGTATATAATTGTACATTTCTAAAATATGTGTTCATATTTTTTTTAACAATTTTTATCCTTTCATTCCACTTGTATTTCCTTTCAAAAGTACATTTTGTTTCCTTATCTTTTATTGATGTTGAAATAGTCATTATGAATATTTACTTTGTGCTTTGCATATATTTACTCAAATGTTGCAGTGACTTCATTTTGTTGATGAATTTTTCTAATGCCAAAGGATAAAAATACACAAATCTTTCTAGTTATCCTTGAAAGTTTTCATTCTTAATTATTATTTTTTTTCTTGCAAGTTGTTGTGCACTAGCTCATTTTGGAATTTCTCAGTTAATTTTTATTGTTTTATTTTTAAATTTCTGTTTTTCTTTTGTATTAGACTTGTAAGTTTGTTTCTGGAATTTTTGTATGTGTATAATTCTATTTTGAAAGAATCCCTGACATCATCATGATATAACTACTATTTTTTATTTGTTTTATGTTAAACAGCATCCCTAGAGATAATCACTGAGCTATATTGACATTTTTTTTCGGTTGTTTAGTTTAATGCTATCCTTCCTCTTCCCTTGAATGGTACCAAACAACATTGGTATTTTCTGTCTGAATTTCTGGAATAAGGAGTTATATTATTATTTACAGTCAGACTAATGTTCTCATTTTCATTGTTATGATCACAACATTTTGGCACTTGGATCCTCCAGCTTTCTTCAGGTGTCTGTCAATCTGGATAGCCTTCTGACAATTTTGAACTGAACCTGTTATCCAATCTATGCTGACATATGATGTTCTTTCTTTTTTAATTGCTTTTATATGGTATTTATACCTATACTAGGCCTACTGAGGACATGCTAAGAGCCTAGCATATTCCAATTCTGTCAACCGTGTGATTCTTTAGGGCTGTTGTTTGCCTAGTATTTTCACTTCATTCCATGGGGGCTGATGAGCACTCATTTCCCTCCATATATGAACATAAGCAACAGAAATACAAGCAAATAATAACACTGGGCCACAGCAAACATGACTGCAGTAGCAAAAGGAAAGCAATACAAAAGAGAAAGAAACCCCAGCAGAGAGAATCAAGCTTGACAGCAAGGCTGCAGCAGCAGAAGTACAAGAACATAATGTAGCTTCAGGATTGTCACAAAGAACAATGTCACCAGGGATTAAAGCATAGGTTAACCGTTATTTGGAGCCATGATAATTGAGTCCAATCCTGGGCTCAATAGATACTCAGGTGTTCTGTGGAAACAGGACCAGTCGTAGTCAGTCAGCTATGTGCCATGCATCATGCATACTTAGCTGATCATGTATCTCTTTTCATACATGATTTCCTGCTGTAGGTTGCCATTTCTTTCTGTGCTAGACCAGTTGCCATGCAGGCTATAGAACCCGGTCTGTCCTGCTGTTTACCCATATCTGGCAGGGAGTAGAAGAGGATTCATACCTTTCCCAGGTGTAAGCAAGCATGTAATGGATCTGACTGGAAGGACTAGTAAAAACTGAACAATTAACCAAGAAGAGGTATCCCTAGATATTGAACACTGAATGAGAACAGTCTATTCCCATAGAGTTCAGTTTGAAATTCACTGAAGCTTGCCTAAATTCAGAGATACCCGGGGAAGGCTGAAGGACATAACAGCCAAAATCTTGTGATCATGACAACAAAGAAAAGGATATTAGTCCAAATGTAAATAACAACAACGGTCATAGATTTTAGCAGTACACTAACATACTACGTTTTTGCTATATAAGCCCCAAATATAATATGGCAGCACTGTTCATAACTGAAATAGTTCTCAACAATGACTACCATTTATAGAAGATTTTAAGATCCTTGTAAATAATTCAGTTACTAAAAGTTGAGAAATATCCTTATCCTGACCTAGCTCCAGATCCTCTATTGAATATTCCCATTGGTTCACTATCTTCTGCTGTCACCATTGCTGAAAAATGCATCAGTCATACCTCTTTAGGCATACTCATACCTTTCCATTGAAGCTTCAGCAGTTAACAGAAATGAAGTAAATGTGACATTTTGATCTGCTTAAGCAAAATGAGATAAAAGTATCTATATCGTTGGGAAAATGGTGGCGGTAGTGATGGCGTCAAGCACCTGTGCAGACTAAGATGGAAGAAAAGTGTCACTCTACAGCTTAGCAATTTGCTTGTCTCTGTTTTGTCTTTCCTTTTTCTCTTTCTCTCCTGTTAGATGAAGAAGAAATAAGTTAAGCTTAGTTAAGAGAGGAATATGCAACACTTATTCATTCTTGATCCAGCTCCTAACTTTCTTCCACTTTCTATCTTAAGATGGGAATGTGGCTTAATAAACCCAAACCCTGGACAAATATAGCAAAGGACAGTTTGTGTGCACCTTCTATCTGAAAAATAAATCTTATGTTACTTCGGAACAAAATAGTTTTCAAATAGTATTAATTGCAATGCAGTCCTTTATTGAGGTGTTCTTCAGTTTTCTTTAGTCTTTTTTTTTAAGTCTCACTGCAACCTTTTGGATCAACTTGTGCATTTAAGAATTATTTTTAATTATTTCATAAAATCTACAGAAGTCATCTTGAAAACAAATAAGTTCTAAATAGAAAAACTTTGAAATAAATTTTGCATATTTAAGCATATAAATGTATTTTGTAAAGTAAATAAAATTATGTTCATATTTAACCATTGCTGATTGCATAAATATCGCCCTCAATTATTAATAATGCCACAAATACTGTTGTGAAATAGAATCACAATAGTGTTTGCTCCTTTTCATAATCATTCAGGGCATCCAGAGTGAAAAAGCCTACAGTTTTATTCATGTTGATGTCTTTGCTATTGAGTTTAAGTTTTACTCCTTAAAACATTTGTGAATTCAAGCTTTTCATTAAAATTTATAATGAGGATAGAATAAGTTCTTAAATGTTGTATTGTTGGTTTAATTTCAATGATCAAGTAAATAATCTTCATTATGAGAGTCATTCATTGAAATTCAATTAAATTGAATTTAGATTAAGTCTTATTTTTTGAACAAGGGCAATTTATTTCCATTCTTCTACATTTTTTTCTGTGCATGTGTAAATGCAAAAGCTCACAGATAACTGTTTGAAGTTTTCATAGAATTTCTATCCTAGGTTTTAAACAAAAAACAAAAAAAAACAAATTTAATTTGCACTAAGTAGACTAAGACGGTGGATAAAGTGACGCCTACTCTCTATCAAAGAGAGAGGAATAACTTTGAAAGAAATAGGTGAAGACAATGACTTAACAAAAACAAACAAATTTGGTCACTTGAATCTATCCAACACTGGAACCATTAACCAAGAGCTGAATCAAATTGATCAGGTAACATAAGGATTAAAAACACTAAAGACAAAACAAAAATATTGAGAAAATGTGGAGAAAGAAATGGAAAAATAAAGAAAGAAAGGAAAATCTGCCAAGATAATCCTATTGACAAAGAAGGCTAATCCCTCTCAACTAGACAACCCTTGGCTTGTTATTTTCCACCTCTGTTACCCCAGCCCCGACTCCTTGCCGTGGAGCACGAAATCTTCCATTGCCTGCTGTTCTTCTTTGGTGCTAGCAATTGTAACAACAACAAATGTATTGATTTTCATTTCAAAAGAATTATTAGTCATTTCACTTGAGGAGGTGCTATTTTCTGGCTTTGGCATTGCCATGGAAGCTAGAGAAACAATCTTGTTTTGGACTCACAGTGTTTGTTTTGGTACAACAGTTTAGCAGAGAACATGTGGTATTTATTGTTGGCTGCTTGAATGGTTTTGGAGAGAGAGGGGTGATGTTAAGGAAAGAATAAAGACAGATTTTAAAATCAAAGGATGGCTGAATTAAGGAAGAGACTGGCAAAAAGGATTTTTTTTCTTTTTTCAATAATTTGAAAAAATGGAAACGAAATGAGAAAATTTTAAAAATGAAATTAATTAATGCTGCAAAAGAACCAAGCAGGAGAAAAAAATGAAAATGTCTTAAGTAAATTGAAAAATAAAAAAAAACATGTGAAAAGTAGAAGAGAAAAAAAAATTACAGATGTAAAATGAAATGTGAATGGTAAAATATTAAAAAATTAATAAGCATTAAAAATAAATAAATGAAAGATAAATATAAATAAAAAATAGAATTTTAAAAAAGCAAAAAGTTTTAAAAATATATTTTGTAAAAGCATTTTGAACAAAAAATAAAAATAAATGCAATAACATTTGCCTCCCCTGTGCTTTTTAACTTTGGTTCAAAAGATTTTTATTTATCAATTTTCATGTCTGATTTTCTTAGAACTGAAAAACATTCCTAATCTACTTATTGGAGATTTCAATAATAGGGTTATGTTAATTTTGTTTCCAGTTATTGATTTTATATATTTCTCAAAATGTGATATCCTGCTTTAGAGCAATTATTAGCAGAATGGTCTTATAGACAACTGTTAATGTGGTAAGTTCACTCTTTACTGGCTACTCTACAACATAGCTCCCTACCAAAGTAAGCTGAGCTTAAGAATAAATTTTAATCAAAGCAAGAAAAAAATTATAGAACACAAACATTTCCCCATTTTTAATACACTTTAGTGATCCTGATATTGAAATGGAGACTAAAATGTCAACAAATGCATCTCATAATCTTAGAAAAAGAAAAATAACACCTGACACTCTTTTTATAAGTTTTGAGGTGGAGATGTTATTATTTAAAAAGTATTTTCTCATAAGGTACATCCATTATTGCTAAGATGTCAAAATATTTGGTTGGAACAAAAGTTTGTAACATTTTTCAATAGATGGCTTTGAACATGATTTTGTTTCATACAGGACTGAAATTTATCACACACACACACACACATGCATATATATATATTCATGTGTGGATTGTGACAATCACGCCCAAATTTAAGTGTTTTATATTAAAAGTGAAAATGGAGGAAAATGAAATGCATTTTCATCATTTGATATTCTCTCATTTCTGGAAAAGCAACAATGTTGTACAAACAGCAAAAATGATGTGTATCATTTATGGAGATGGTGCCATAGCTGAGAATATTGTTGGTAGGTAGTCTGCTAGGTTTAGAAGTGTGAATTTTGATCTGAAAGATCTTTCCAGTAGGCCTGCAGTTGTTAATGATGACAGTGTCAAGATGGTGATTAAAAATAATCCAGGTTAGATGAACTACATTTTCATCTGTGATTCAATACATGTTTTTAGATGAACAATCACATGCAATAAAAAATGCATTGTTTACAATAATGCAAAGTGAAAAAGTCCTGAGGAAAGCAAAGATGTAATGAGCCACTATTAACTACTGCACAAGCCTGATTGCATCTGAAGGTGATGCAGTGGTGTATTTGATGTGATTAAAAGGGCTGTGTGCATTATGATCTCATTGTGCAAAATCAGATGTATTCAGACAAGTACTGTTTCCAGTTGAACTTCTTAAAGGCAGCATCTGTCCAAAATTTGGCTAATCAGAAGGATAACAAGAAATTGGTACAACTGGGATGTCATATTGCACCTACTGTACTCACCTGACATTGCATCTTTGGATTACCTCTTATTTCGATCCCTACAAAAATTCTATTCTTGGGACAAACTTCAATTTTCTGAAAACTTGTAAAAAAAACAGTTCATCACCAAGAAAGGTGCCAAGATCTGGGAGGATGGAACCATAAAGCTACCCCACAGATAGCAAAAGGTATTTTAACAAAATAACACATATAGTTGAATAAGTCTATGTACTAATATCTAAACATATTCTTTGCAATTCACAGTTCAAAAATATTACAAACATCTGTTCCAATCCAATATATTCAAATCAGTGGCCAAATATAGGACTCATAATACTCACTTGAAGTTATCACCCTTTACTACCATTCTGATTACTAGTTTATAACACATTAAATAACTTTTATACATAAAAAATCAGATGGAAATATATTGCCATAAGTGATGAAAAAGATGCTGTATTGACAAATTTCTTTATTCAACATGAATTCCTGCTCATCCCAAGTACATGTGAGAGGTTTTAATGCCAGTTGTTGCCATAAGTTTTGAAGCTTAATATGGCTCTTTCATTTTTTCAGTGGCACAAATCCAACATTTTCTCACTTTATTATAAGAAGCATGACCAGTTGACTATATTCATAGAAATATAATCACTAATGATTATTTTTCCTCTCAAAAAACATAGAATTTAATAAAGCTTGTGCCTCTGTTATTTCAGAACCATTCCTCAGTAACAGAATCTCTTTTTCATCTAATGAAATATTTGAAAGCAGCTGGCTGCTTATGCATTGGAAAGTATACTTTTCTCACAGAACATTGTCAGTAACTTTGTTCTCTGTTAAGTGCCTTTAAGATACCACCTTTTAACGGAGTTGAACTTGTACATATAAATTAAAACCTTCAACCAGTTCATTGAGAGTAGGTTTTTGACTTACACTTGAGTACCTTTCAAATGTCACCTTCTAAAATTGAGATTTTAAAACAAATATATACCAGATTCAATACTGTATTGGTATGTCAAAGAAGTTGACTTGCCAAGAATACTTATTAGCAAAGCTAAAATCCTACTGGTAAAAAAACAGAAAAATGATTTTGTTCTTGCTTTGAATTGGGTTTTTTAACAGTATTACTAATTTTTCAATGTAGTATCACTTCTTCTGTGTCAGGTTGACACTGTTGTACTTGTTGAATTGTTAGAAAAGAAATTTATCCTAATTTTCCACTTGTAAACTTGTTTTTTTTTTTATAATAAGTTTGCAATTTCTTTCTAGTCTTGCTTTGTAAGTTAATTTCATTAAAAAGTATCTAATTTAATTTATTTTTCTTCTAAAGATGCTTTGCTCAGTATGACAAGAGTCTAAGTAGAATAATGTTTGGTTGATAATTTGGCAATAATTTAAAACCTTGTCAAACAAGAAGCTTTATAAGAAACATTTACAGGAATGCATTCTCAATATATATTTATGATCATTTTCAGATGAACTCTGAACTTTCAAGCTACAAATATTTTATCAAACTACAAAGTATGCTCTATTTCTCAAATGTTATATTATTGTCAACATTTTTTTAGAATTTTTTATATGAGGAATCATTGTTATTATATACTTTGTTATTGGACCAACATGCTCATCTTGGTTGTAATTCTCACATTTCAACCATTGTACATTAGGTCAAACGGTTCAACTGCTGAAACACTGTGAATATGACAAGAAGTGCATGCTGGTCTAAATTGCAAAGCATATAATACTGTAAATATTATTTTTAAGAGCCAGTTTAAAAGCATCTCATGTTCCCAAAATTCCCTTTTTCTTCAATATTCATATTAATAACTCTTCAAGAATATTTATATAAGTAGACTTATTGGTAACAATGCATTTCAATTTTTAGCAACATAAGAAATTAAAAAAAAAAATAATCTTCATTAATGGTTCATATAAATAAACTTGGAACAACATGATCCATGTAAATGTTGATATGCTTGAATTTTTACTCTTTTTTTTTTTTTTATAATTTAACCTTGAGCAATAATGTCACTAAAACACCAGGGGTTACTGGAAGTGAAAATGAATGAAATTACTTTAGTGGGAAGAAAGGATAATGAAAAAACAGATTTCAATAAGACAGAAGATGGTGATTGACATTGCATTTAGATTATTAAAGATTGTAGGTGGCATGAAAGCTAAAATGAAAGAGAGTTCCACAGTTGAGAAGTGCAAGAAAAGAAACTATTAGAATGGAACTTATGGTTACATCTAGCTAGTTTAACAGTAAAACAGTGAGACCTAGTTACCAGTCTAGTAGTACACTTACATTTATGTGGGTTGTGGTACCAAGCAGGAATGTTCATTAGAAGAATTTAATTAATTGCCATGAAAATATTTATAGAAAAGACAGAGAGAAGCTATTTCATAACAGTGGGAAAGTGACTGAATTTGAGATGTCAGATCAGGATTGATAACATTACAATACCTTTGGACTTTTTTGAGAGTCTCAAGATATATAGCAGGAGCATCTTATCAGATATGGCATCAATATTCAATGCATAGACAAATAGTAGATTTATAATGGTGCAAGATGGATTCTGGCAAAAGTCACAGAAAAGAAATATAAAAAAAATACAATCTAATTTTATAGTGAAAAATTAAGTTTTATGCAGCACTAATAATGGTATTGTAGGTGAGGTGGGACTTATTTTCCACTCTGTAGCCTCTTTACCATGTTGAAAGATTAGTATCACTACTATATCCCTATTTTTGTGTTAAATCTTCAGAAGTGCTCCATTCTTTAGCTCCTTCAGTCTAGACATTTACAGACCAGACCATGCCATGCTACTTCCATGGAATCAAATATCCTTATTTCCTCTGCATTCCAAATGTGGAGATCTGCACAGACAGCTTTTTCACAAAAACAGTTAATTTCTGGAACATACTCCTACATGGATGCTTCTCAGAACACTACAATCTTAAAGTCAAGTGCCAACCATTTTTTATCCTTCTTATTCTCATAATCTTCACTTCCAACGACTTCCTCTTTCATTTAATATCACAGACTTTATACATCATCATCCCTATTTCAAATGTAATCCTCTACCTTCAGAGTGGCCTTTGAGCTTTGTATTGGGCAAACTTTAGTATTAAAAAAAAAATTAAATATTTCTGGTGATTAAAATAACCAGAACCAAAATTAACATATTTCCCTGTAAGAAATGGATTCCTCCAATAAAGACTATAGAAATTCTTGAATGATATTACCATGAAGTCACTGAAAAAAAGCAAATTTGTCATCTGAAGGTAGCATATAATCAATAATTACTTACTATATATGATTGTAATATTAGTTATTTCATGATATTAAAATGCCATTTGGATCGTGTTTTTGATTATCATCAATCGTTGGTTAAATTTACCTTGTTAGAGTTTATTTGTATCATGACTGGTAAATATTAAAGCAAAACGAAGAAAACAATCCTGCTGGCATATTTGTTTTCTTCGTTCTCTAGCACAAAATTCTTCTTGGCTTTTGCCTGAATTTGTATTTTTTAGAGGGAAATTGATCTTTTTTTTTAAATTTTGAGTTTAAAATTTACAAGTTATAAAAGAATACATCCAGTTTTAAATAAAACTAACATAGTATCCATAATGAATGACAGGATTATTTATGCATGGCTCAGCATTCCTTCCTCAGAATCAGTGTAATATCTGAACAAAAATATGTATATGAGCGTGTGCTAAAAATTTCCCAGCCTGACCCACTCCCCAAAATCTGACTAAATAATCAAATATGAATATTTTTTAGGCACAGGTTTCTTGGTTCTTCATATGTAGATGCATATTGTATTTTATGAATATGGATCCTTTAATAAATCTACATATAAAATTTCATGTAAATCGACCCAGTAGCTTAGTAGAATTTCAAGTCGAAAATATGCAGAATATCACATTTGTAATTTAGACAAGTGAAATCAAAGAAGAAAACGAAAACTTTCTTAACATTTTTCCTCTTTTCATCCTCTCTCAACATCACTTGATGTAATGAACTTCATTTGTATGAGTCTTATAACTTTTGAAACTTTTCATCCAAAAACTATTGTCATGTTTTTGCTCTGCCTCTCTTCTGGTGATGACTAATTCTTAATTCCAAATTACCAGCCGTGCAGTGATGAGAGTATATGAAATTTCTTACCTGACTAAACATTCCAATAGATAATTGTTATAGTCACACAATTTTCTTTCTTTACTGAATCTTGAAGAATATCAAGAGTGTGGAGTAATTGGCCATGGTTAAGTGTAATTAGCAAAATATTCAGCAAATGGAATTGACAAAGTTCTCAAACAATAAGAAAAAGAAGGCGGCAAAATAATACTAAGCAAACACTATATATGCAAGTCCAAATTACACAGAGCAACAGTAATAAGGCAAAAATTTTACAAAGTTCATACACAAAAGGGATACAGTCAAATAAGTGTAGCATTCTGACTTCAAGATGAGGAAAATATTGCATATGAGACTGAGAAGTGGTCCTTTGTTTATCAGTTAAGACCAAATCCCAGCATGCATCTGTAGGATTTGTCTATAAATTTGGAGTGTGGATGTTTTAGCAATCATGCTGTGCAGATTAGTACCAAGAGGGAGAAGTGCCCCATCAATAAATCTCTTTTTATTGATAACAGATAATCTCTTTATCACCATGACATTTTGAAAGATAAATCAAGTGCAGCCTTATTAACCTAACTCAGGGCTCTTAGCAGACCCTACAACCGGAGTAAATAGCTCAGTATTTTTTGATTGTCTGGTATTGATCTCAACAGTTGACAGCTTATGTTTTTCCAATGCAACAACAATTTTGATGAACAGTTCTGATATCAATGTGGCTCCATCTTTTGAACATCTATTAGGTTTCCACAAGTTCATTCCAGACCTCAAGTGAAACTCATATATACAATCCATTGCTAAATAAGCTGGAATTATGTTCAGTCCACTATCCAGGAAATTCCTGACTCTTTCTGCCATGTTGTATCTTTACAGGAGTTAAATTCACCCAAAAGAGTATTGCAGCCATGTCTGGGTTGGAGCTACTCAATCTTCACTTATTCACTTTGGTAAAGTTTAAAATTGTTTACATGATCCAATGAGGAATGGCTTATTTTCCTCCCTACAACCTCTTTTGCACAGGCACAACACTGGAAATCTTATCATTATTTCCAGGGCAGATGATCATACGAGCGCCATTCTTTAGTCCCACCAGTTCAGACATTTACAGCCAGAGCACGCCATGCTACTTCCATCCTCATTTCCTCTGTATTCCAAATGTAAGGGAAAAAATTAACTCTGCCTTTTTTCAAGAACTGTCACGGTGCTTCTATGAACACTTTATCTTCATCGTCATCATCCTTTGACCTTGTGGGTGGTTGGAACTCCATTAACAATCCCTTTCCACAATGCTCAGTATTGCATTGCCGTCCCCAGATCCCCAGTGTCCAACCCTGTGTCCCAAGCCATGGTGTCTGGGGAAAGTTAACTTTCGTGAGAAGACGCCTCTAAAGGGATGCTATAGAAGTAAGGATTAGATGACCTCCTCGTCTGCTTGGTAACAGTGGCCGTCAAACTGCAATTGCTTTTAAGAGATTGTAAATTGCTTTAAAAACTTTAATCTTAACCTCTTAATGTCAAAGGTCAATCATTCTCTTTATCCTCATAATCCTCACTTGCTACAACATTCTCTTTCAGCCACATATCCCACTCATCATTACTATTTTGACTGTACCCCTCTACCTTGAGTATCCCTTCAGTCTTGAATTGTTTGAAATTTAGTAAAAGAAAAATCTCTACTTTCAGCCAGTACCCTCTCCCTATGAATAGTCTGACATTGACATCAAAGTTCAGGTGTTGTGTTCACTACTTTTTGTTGTTCACCGTTCTATCCAAAATCCCTAGTAGGAGAACAGGGATACTAAAATGAAGCAGGTACAGAAATTTAAAGTAGGAAGTGTTCTAACAGGGGGCAGAAAGTGTGGCACTGAGATCCGAAGATGTATTGGGATGGGTAAAGATGCATTCCAAAAGCTAAGCAGTGTATTAAGAGACAGGAAAATCTTGTTGGAAACAAAGAAAAGTGTACTAAACTGCTATGTGTTATCTGTCGTCCTGTATAGCAGCAAATGCTGGACAATATCCTCAAAGATGAACAAGAGACTTGAAGCAACAGAAATGTTGTTCTACAGAAGGAAAACATGAGCCAAACATGTGAGCAAAGATGAGATTTTGGAGGGAATGGAAACAAAAAGGAAACTTAAACTTAACATCAGAAAGAGGAAGATGAAATTTCTGGTGTATGTAATGAGGAAGGAGGGCTTGGAAAATTTGATACTCACAGGACAGCTAGAGGGACAGGGGAAAACAATGTGTGACATACTTGATGGGCTTGAGCAAATGGATGGTGGAACAGGGTTTGGGAGAAATAACAAGAAGACAAACTTAATAAGAGCTACAATGGACAGGAAGATGTGGAGGGGCTTGATCACCTACATCCTGAAGGAACACAGCACATAAAGAAAGAATAGATGACCAAGACTTTTCCATTCATAGCTGCTGATGTTTGAATTTTACCTATTCTTTCATTGCTTTTTTATGTTAGAAGTTCAGAGAAATGCTGTAGCAAAAGTACTTTTGGTTTAACTGATGATAATTTGAGGTCACTTCCAAAGAAGATAAATCAGATTGTCAACTGACAACCCAATACATAATACAACTGGAAAGTTTATTTATCTCAAAAATTCCACTTTGATATGCTTCTCAGCAATAGTAGATTAATTTCAAAATGTTGGTATAGTTTTACAAAGAAAAAAATCTTGCTGATAATTTAGTACTTGCAATTTCTTCTTTGTTAATAACTTTCACATTTAAAAGAGAGAGAATGTGAATGTGTATATCCATATATGTATACAAAAACAAACAATAGGTTCTCATTATTAGGACTACACTGGTACCAATGCTTTTGGACCAATAACTGGCTGATTCAATTAACTAAATAAGGCAAATATGTCTATGAAAAGATATTTTGAGAAAACTCATTTGAACCAGTAACTATTGTTATAAATAAACTTGAATTATTAACTCATTACAGTCAATCATATATTTAGGCAATATCTGATTCATGCATATCAGATTTTGTCTTCAAATGAAAAATATATTAAAATGTTTCTTTTGATTATTTAAAATTTTCAGCAGAATAGGATCAAAGCTAAATGAAACATTTTGTATTTGTGTAAGAAAACCATTTTTAAGATTATATTTATGGATGGACTTAGGATTAAAATAATCATCAACTATAATGCTGATAAGGATGTGTTCATTTCAAACTTTCATACATTACATATTCTGCTTTGTCATGTTATTTTTGTCCATATTTACAACAATATCATCAACACTATTGTTTCTCTTCTTCTTTTTCATCAGTTTGTTCATTTTTGTTGTAGCATTGCAAATTTCCCTTAACCTCCAGTAATTCTTCTCTTTTAACAACTCTCTGAACAGATGCCACACCTCATTCCAGTTAAGCACTTCAGCTGCAAAACATTATCCTGTTATTTTACTTGAATAATAATTCATTCAATGAGTTTTCTTATAGTCCCTAAAGACCTTTGCAGATTTGACAGTTACCAACAGTTTCTTGCTATCAAATCCAGATATCTTTCTACAGCATAACACCTCGCTTTACTATCATTGAAAATCCTGGGTTTTTAAGTAGTTTCTATATCTGGATTTCTCTCATTTGTCTTCTTTGCAATTGTATTTTGCAACACATTCCATTCAAGATGCAATTTGATTCTCTTGTTTCAATAATCATGTGTTTTTTGACACACTTAAAATTCTATTTTTTGACACTCTTAAAATTCTTATGAGTTGATCAGGAGCATTGTCAAGTTGATAGTTTTTCATTTCCTTTTGCCCAATGTCATGCACTTCTTTATATTCAACATTTTGAATAAATTTCCAATTATACAAACTGACCTTCATTATCTTAGTATATTTGTCTGAATGCCTTCTATTTTATATCCGTCCTACTATTAAAGGCCTCTTATACCAGACAGACGACTGGTGATAGATGGTGCAATGCAAGGGAGGTAACTTAAACAATATATTTTTGAGGTTTTCATTACTTTATATTTAACTTTAGATACAAGCTGATGACTGGTAATTATTTTTAGTAAGTCTATCTGATTTCATTTTGAAAGAAATATTAATTTGGTAGTAATAAACAACTCATTAGTCATTTATTAATGAAGCAAATTAGTGAGGATTGCTTTCATTTGAATCAGTTTTTTTTTTTTTAATAAAGTTATTACTATTGTATAACTGGTCCTCATAATTGGTAGTCCTGTTAACTTGATTCTGTCATATTGTATGCCTATATGCACAGTGAAATATTCATCGCTGAAACATGAAGCCCTTTCTCACTAAAGATTTGTACTCTTTGGTCATTTGGTTAAATTTTGGAAAGTTTGTCAGGCTGAGTGTCACCACACACATTTCGCTAGAATGAAAATTTAGAAAAGATTTTTTAATTTTTCATTGATTCAGAACATATTTATGATTTCTGTAGAAAAGGAGAACAAATAAAATTATAAACTGTGTATGGAACAAGACCATTGTTTTCAGATACTCATGCTAGTAACAATTAAAAAAAACTATCTTATTTACCATCACTCCAAAAGGCTCTTCTATCTGTACTGCCATACATGTGTATGTGCATGTATATATTCTTATGTAATTTCAAAGATGATGAAGAAATGATGATCTAAACAATATGGATTAAATCAATACAAGTCATCACCATAATAATTATTTTTATTACATCTTTTTCTAGTTATCATTGTTAAATTATCATGTTTTTATCATCATAATCCTTCTACTTGAATTTGATGGTTTGGACTGCAGCAATCAGCAAATGATTCGTCCTTGGGAGAACATTAAACTTCTACAGGTGGATGTCATTTGTCTGTCTTTCACAGCCATTTGTGAAGCACTTCTTCACAAGGAGCTAGCTGCTTGAAATATTGCTGCTAGCAATGGATTCACCAAGCTTTTCACTCATCTTGTGTTTCTACTTGACAAAATCTAAATGAAATCTCAGCTCTCAACTCAAGCTTGCTTTTATACTTGCCAAACTCTCAGCCATCATGTCTTCATGTTGATCAAAAATCATTTCTTTTGTTGGCTGTCTTTTCGAGGTTCTCAAGTTTGTTGTATGTGTGTTTTCTAGAATATTTCTTTATAAGATTATTTTTTGTTTGCTTTCTCTGTCTGTCTCTCTCTGTCTCAGGTCAGCTGTTAATTTTGTTTTTTAAAGTTATTTTCTTGTCTGTCTGTTAAAATAATTTGTTTCTATTTTGTAGGCTTCAATTTTAATAAGATTGTTTCTGGCTATGATGTTGCTTCTATATTCATTTGTCAGTAAAATTTATTTGCACTTCTTGATATGAAATTCTTTTTCCATTTCCCAAATATAAACAACAGGAAACTAGTCTTGGATCCTTTGCTTTTGAAGCTGTTAGGTTGAAGGAAGTAGCAAATGTTAACCTGCAGACAGGTTTTCAGAACAAATTGTTTCTCCTTAGAAAAGCATACACTAGTTTTATACATTTACATTATGCTAAAGGAAGCAAGTAATTATTTATATACTTTCTGACAATAATATTTTTCTATTTTGAATTCAGAAATCACCTTTTGCTTATCGTTTTTCCTCCTTGTTTCTCTGTGACTTTGTGAAACTTAGACATTTCTATCTCAATCCCGAGCAAACATTTCTTAAATAATCTTTATAATTTCTTTCGATTTGCTCCCAGATGACAAGGCTGTATTGTCTGGCAAATCTAATGTTACTGATATTTATCAACTCTGAAGTTTTCCTTATCCTCATGATATTGTAATAAATAGGATGAGAAAGGGGTCTACTTATTGTTAAGTGAGATAGATGCCCTAGGGATCAGTGTTCAAGCCTTGGCAAAGATTGGAATTTTGAATGCCACTTTTGAAAATAAAATTTTCTTACTTAGAAGATTGTTATGAAAAGATTTTTCTTCTTGATAAGTGCTTCTATCTATACTTATTTAGACTTTTCTGCCATATCTAACCATTTACTTGATTAAGCTTTGTACCCTTTTGAACATTAGGTTTAAAGGTATATGAAGCACTTAAAAGTACTAAATGTTTGCTTCATTGTCCATTGGACAATTTTTAGTCACATTTTCTATGTTTACAAATTACAACAAATTGTATTTCTGATTCTACTTGCAAATTTTGGAACAGTGTGAGCAATCTAAATAATTTTTTATAATCCATTATGTTCTATATGAGCCTTGTATGTAAAAGTATTATTTTATTGCTACTTCATTCATCATAAATGCATTTAATCCATCTGTAGATACAGTGTTAGGTTTACTTTTTAGCTTATTCCCTTGCTGTTATTTTTGATTATTTATTAACAGCTGCTTTGTTTTCAATTGATCATTAATTGTTAGCATCTGTCCATACTGCACAATAATCATTTATTTAAAACCAATTTGCTTAATTTTTTTCAATTTTTTTTTGTTAGAAACCTAAAATTCTTCTCTAGCCAAAATGTGCCTATTGCACCAATTTAGAAATTGTCTCATCAAGACTGACAGAAATTACATATATAAAAACCCTTTTAAACCCTTTTTTCAGTTTAGATTAATTTCTGTTTATTTTATCATTAATAATGGATTAGTATTTATCATTTAATATATACACTTATTTTATTGTTTTTAAGTGGTATAATTTCTCCAAAATTTAATTTTTTTCCAAGTAAGTAACCTTTTATACATATTTAAAATTGTTATTTTTATGGTCATTTTGTTATCTGTTTGGGTTTAATATGATTAATGGTTGCAATTTCTGGAGCACTTTGGAAAAAGCAAACTCAAGTGTTGTTCTAAGTGATATAATTTGTATTATCACTATTAATTTAGTGTCTTCTTTATTGTTTTTCTTTTTCTGATGATTGTATGACTTTTCTTATTATTACATTGTTGCTTCTTTTATTAAAAAACACTTTTTCTGCTTTTTACATTGACTCTGATTTTTTTTTTTCTTATTAATATTTATATAAATTTAGAACCATTTATTGTTTTGATATTTCTTTACCTTTGCCTCATCACCCTCAATTCTAGGATTTCTTACATTTTTTCTTTTATCCCAAAGCTACATTTTATTAGAAAGGTGTCTGCTGAATTAAAATTCAGAGTTTTTAATAAATTAAATCTTAATTAGGAATTTATAGGAAAAATTGCCTTTTACTTTATCCCCTCAGGATAGAAATAGAAAATAAGTTAAACTTACTTATTTAGATAAGTATTATCCCCACACTACTTCTTTTGTACAAGTTAACCTTTCTTTCTTTTAAGCTACAAGCACTGACAGTTTTGGAGATTCTTCTTAAATTTACTTTAACCTTAAGGTAAGGGATGCAAATCTCCACTGTATTTTATCAGTTGCTTTTAATTAAAAGGGTTATTTAATTAATATTAGCTTCATTATTACTAAAGACTTAGCTTATTTCATTTCTATCTTACACAGTTTTCAAATATCCTTTGGTTAAAACAAAATTTTCATTAAAGCATTTCAGGAATTAACTTTGAAGTTTAATATTAAATTTCAATAAATCTAATTTTGCTGATTATTCACTATTTTATTTAATTACATTCACAAGACTTAAAATATTACAGACACTAACCTTTTCCACTACAGCGGTTCCTACCAATGAAGGATTCCTCAAGCAGGTAAACACTGTCTGCAAAAACAGGTTTATTTTATACATATACATACATACATACATACATACATACATACATACATACATACATATATATATATATATATATATATATATATATATATATATATGTTTGTAATAAAAAAATTCCACAGTGTATAGAAAAAATATTATATGCAGACTTTTTTTTATTAAAGCAGCATTAAAAAAAATAATCTCACCCTTTTTTTTTTATGAAGCAGCTTTGATTTATTCTGTTCAAACTTATGAACCCATCATGTCTGCCATTTTACAGTCATGGCTCTATTTTGTACGATTTATTTTCTTTTAATTAAAATTATACACAAAGACTGACTCCAGGACTGAACTAAAGATTACTCTCAAACATTTATGTGTACATAGGTCTGTCAATAAGTTTTCAGCCTAATGATAAAAAAGCATTTGTTTTACACATATTTTTCGGCATAATTTCTTTCCTTGTCAAAGCAGTTAATTTAGTGGTGAATATTTTTAAAAGAGCAAGTGAAAGTTTTGGATCAAAATTCTGTTAGTAACTTTGTATATCAGGCTACCGGCTTAGTGGTCATCATGGGGGTAGGGTTAAATAAGGGCTGTGCTGTGAGTTATTGAAGTGATGCTTTTTTTTCTGTGGGTGAGTGCAAAAAGCTTTGAGGAGGGGCCTATTTGTTTCAGAATGTGTTTGGTTCGTGCCTCTGTTATTGAAAAGAGAGGAAAATACTTTCCCTATTCCTAAAAATCTTGGAAAAATTTAGTGGTCATCATCAAAGATATAAGATATGTACAGTACAAGTCTCCATATTGAACTAGCTATAATATATAAACAAACACACACACACACACACACACACACACACACACAAACCTTGAAAATAAGATAAATCTCTACATGTGTCTTTATTTATATAATGTGTATTTATATATATTTATGTAATTCATGTAAGGTATATTAGTGTTTTTGTGTGTGTGTATGTATGTATATATATATATATATATATATATATATATATGCAGATTTTTGCATAAATATGTTTATATGTGTATATATACTCATAGGTTTGTCAATGTTTTTATGTACAGTCCGTGTGTGTATATACACACAATGTAGAAAGATAAAAGGTGATCACTGAATCTAATAACTTCATTAATATCTTAACTACCTGTCATATTAGGATATTTTTTCTGAATCTGTTAATAGAGGGAACTGTCCAAGAATTGTAGGTAGTTGCTGCTTGCATTGTTTCTTGCCTGCTTCTTCAGATAACCAAAGGTAGACTGCACGGAATTTGGGCTTTTTTATTTCTGCTATAAGGACAAAGAGTTGTTTGTTTTTTTTTGTCTGTAGAAGCTCTCTGAGAGCAGGCAGGTATCTGTAGCAATGAAATAAAAATGATTTACTTTTATTTTACTATTACTGCAGCTGAACATTTTAATATAAATAATAGAAAATATTGACAGCAGAAAGAAAGTCTTTTCAAGCATTAGTTCAAAATAACACTAGACAAAGAATCTAGATGCAGTATATGTAAGATAAAGAAAGCAGCACATAAGAATTTTTCAAAGTGTCAGAATGACAAATTGAATTTCTGGTAGGCAGGACTTTGGAGAATGACAATTTCAAATCAATTATCATTTGTACACAGGTTGTTGTTTATTTTTGTTCTGTTTTAGATTTTTTCAGTTTTGCCTAAAAATTTCTTCCCTAATAAGGGGACTTTGGTATCATCAATTTGTTCCCATTAAAGAAGTGAAAAAAAAAATAATTCAAAGATGTACCTGAATAAATGATGAACATGGAGAAGTCCAAAAACAGCCAGTCAAACTTTTGCGATGATAGATTGTTGAATAATATGTTTCATCTCAGAGGATTAAACATCATAACTATACATGAAATTCTCATTTATTCTTGAAGTAAGTATTTATAAGCCTGCAATTGAACATCAAAGCTTGTAAACTGACAATTATTGAGTTTTCATGAAATTTGACCAGCTAGCAGCTGCACAAGCTTTTGCACACACACACACATTTTGCACAATAATCAAGTGAAGCATGACTTTGGGACACAAATTGCCTGAAATTTGTATGCCCTGTACTTTCAGTCTTTGCAAATTATGCCAATTGCTTTAAACAGATTCGGACATGTTCACATACACACACACACACACAATATTAGTGCATAACTCCAATTTTTAACTATTTTTGTCTTCCTCTTTTCATCAAAATTCTCAGACACTTTTAAAAATCAAAATGAAGCTTTCCTGCTGTCAGATTGTCATTACACCTTGAAAATATATTTTTGTGGTGTTCTAAAGGAGGAGGAGGAAACCTGCAGCCATCCTCTGTTCAGCTGGATAGGAATTCTATGTTACTTCATTGATTCCAGTATGTGTCAGTCTATTTTCTTGTCTTATGATTAAGATCCTGTCAGATTGTATGTCTAAGGGTTACAAAAGTCTGTGTGTCAATACAAAGATAATGAAATTTCTTTAACTCACATAAGTTAGTGTTTGTTTTTGTCATAAGTTTCCATTAGAGTTTTCATATATATATATATATATATATATATATATATATATATATATATATATATCAATTGTCAAAAACTAATCCATTCAAAAAATTTGAAGCTAATTGTATTCAAACAATTGATACATGATAAAAATAGATTCTCATTCCACTTAGGAGATAATTTCTTCCATGCTTTCTTCTCATTCCATATCAGTTAACACTCACCTTGTCACTTATTTGTTCCTTCCACTGAACCATAATATGCCTATTCATCAAGGTTTCAACCAATGATCTTCTTTTGATAGTTTGAGACAAGTTAGAATCATAACTCTCTCTTGGAGAGTATATAAGTGCAAGTATAAATTACTGGTTAGAGATGTTGACATTTTGTGTGCAAACAACATACTTCCAATTGGGTTCCAATTTATATATACCAATAGGAAGAAGATTTAACTAGGGGATCACCATTATCTCCAGTCATGGTAAACATATACATGGAATGCTTTGAGGAAATAGCTATCATATGCATTTATTTTAAATGGCTTTTTCCAGCATGTTTTATTTAGCCACCACATCTCATGGTGAACATACAATGAAATCTTATAGTAAAAAGGTATTAATTATTTTTTGCTGTGTTGCTGTTTCACCTCTTTATACAGAAGCAAATGTTAGACACTAAAAAGATGTACTTCATTCAATTCATCACACCTTCAAGCAATCAAACACTTGTTATATGAAGTAAGAATGTTAAACAATCAGTAGAATTAGGAAGAAACATATTGTTTACCTCTGCAATCTCATGTGAATTCTAAAGAAAATATGCCACAGAGAATCTTTCTTTAAGCTGTCCAAAATGTCAGACTTTAACCATGATGACCTCTTCATAATAATCTCAAAAAATTACTTTAGATAGGTTTAGATACTTGTCTCACCCAGCTTTTTTTTACATTGAAATAGACCACCTTCTTTAAAAGGACTTTTCCAAAGGATACTGCAGTGCCTTAGCTACTCAACTCAGATATGGTTTTTCTATTGCATTATTGTTTTTTCTTTTTATTGAGTTAAAATTTAGTCAGTGTTGTTTGCTTAACATAAAAATGAGTCATTTCATTGGTTGGCTGCTAAAGATATGCTCTAAGCAAAAAAATTGATTGGTTAGAGGTAATTTATATCTTTTAAAAAGAATAAGAAGGTAAATATGGACCACTAGTGACTATAAGGCAATGTGTGCGTGTGTTTCATAGAAAATTTATTTAAAGAATGTTGAAGATTTCTGTCCATTTATGCAAAAGGACAAGGAAAGTGATCCTAGGTTTGGTGGATGGTGCAATTATTAAAATGTTATCTCTGCCATTATTTTCTGTTTTAAACCTCTTTTCTCTTATTTCTACTGGGGAAGAAGAACAAAGAACAAGATGCATGGATGTTCATGTGTTTACATTTTTTTCCCTCTCTCTCTCTCTGTGTGTTTTTAATCTGTTTGTGTTTCCATTCTGTTTGAAAGTAAAGACACTTTGAAGTTAGTTCAAAAAGCTTCTTAAGTTGAATGTAATATTTGGTGTAGAGCCAAAGAAAGAGAAAGGTGTAAAGAAAGAAAAAGACAGAAAAGAATGAAGAAATGATTGACTTGGTTATAGAAGAATCAAATTGTGTACAGGATTAAGAAAGAAGTGTTGTTAAAGATGGTGGTGGTAGGGTGAGGGTAAGAATAAAAGGTACCAAAGAAGAGAGGAAAATGTAATGAAGGATTAAGGGTAAGAAAAAGAAAACAATAAATGGGAGATAATAGAAAATTACAGGAAAAAAAGAAAATCCTAAAACAATAAATGTGCACACTAAAAGATAAAAGAATGCAAGGAGGAGTATTTATTCAAAAAAGGGAAAAATAATGAACAACTGCTGATGTTGAAAAAGAACTATTTTTTTTAAAGCCTACCATTTCTGAATTGAAACAAAATCCAAACCACAAAAGAGAGAACCTTGATTTAATGGAATGAAATTAGGAATCTTGAGGATTTATGTCAAATTAAAGACTAGTGTGGAAATGGAAAACAATCGTGTTCCTCCAGTGCTTGTCTCAACCAGACCATCAGCCTGTCATATCAGAGGTGATGTGGGATTCTGGACTTCACTACAATTTCATCCTCAACAACTCCCATCACTCACTTCTTTTGTCTTCCTATTTTATCTTGATTCTTTTTTTACTGAGATTCCTGCTTAGATATGGATGTGAGCCTTTTAATAGCAAGAAGAGATCATCATTGGCTGTATTTGAATCTAAAAGAGAAATCATTGGCATTATATGTCTTGCCTGGCATTGGCATTTTAGCAGTGTTGTGGAAATGCTCTCTACATAGATGTATTAGCAATGGATTTATGACCAATCCAATAAAGTGCATTCTCTTACTGAAACTATTTTGCTGGAATAACAGTTAATAAAGAGAAATAAAGAGTAAAAACTCATGTCAGATTGTTTAGAAGTAATACAATTGGAAGTGATTTTAGACTAAACAGTAATATTTTATAGAAATAATCATGCATCTGACATATAACTGTAGAAGTTACATTGCTTTAGTTTAAGGTCAAGGAATTGAAGTTTGGTTAGTTGAACATTGTTGTTTTGTTGTTTCTACTTCATATATGTGTTCATACATATGTAATTTATCCTTGCCAGGTGCAAGATAAGTATATTACTGCATAGAAAAAAAGGTATAATTTTGTGGATTTAAATTAATAATGCATGAAAGTCTCCAAGAAACTGGGATGCATATATGTTAAAGAAAACATTCTTACAACAAAGTACAAGAAGTTTGAAAAAGCCTCAAAACAGCACCAGGTATGTTCTTGATAATAAAAACTTTTAGTAGAAATTATTTTTAGAACAAGTCCTCATAATTATGCTTCTGAAAAAAAAAATGAAATCAAAAAGCAGATAAAGAAAGGAAGTTGTAACTAACACAAATAAGTTTTAAATATCTTTATGCATACCAAAATTTGCATACAATGTTTTGTTGTTCATGGACAAATATTTGCACAAATACTCTCATGTATTTGTGGTTATACTGTGTTTTTATGTGTGTATAAAATATATAACAAACAAAATCAGACATTCTCTTCCTAACCACATGTAAAAATATTGGATATAGTCCCAAAAGTACTGAAATTAAAGAACAGTTTCAATGAATGCATCACACAGATCCAATGCTGAACATATCTATGCCTCTTCCCAGCTATGTTAACTTGCTCTTAAAGTGACCTATTCTAAACAACACACTCTTTCCAAATTATGCAATGACACAGGTTCTGTTCTTCACAGTTCGCTAGAAATCAACCATCTCCTCTGACATGTTTTATGTCCTACAAATCATATACAATAACCATCTGGACAAATGCCTAACACACAAGAAAAATAAAATTTAATTAAAAAATGACGAGTTCCTAAAACTTCTCGACATGGAGAAATCCATCTAGTCTCAAAAATTACTTAGACTTCATCATCAGCATATCCAATCCAACACCTATAAGATTCCACAAACCAGAAGTTAAGGCTTTAGTCCTGGAAAAACCTAGACCAGGCACATTCTACACTTTCTCAAAATTGCATAAACTTCCAAAAATAATCACATACACAACCACTAACCTTTCAATAGAGAACATCAACAGAAACTCACACAAGATGCATGGTCTGATAGAATCTCTTAAGATCTATCCACCTGGTTAATCAATAGTTTCACAAATTGGAACTCTGACACAACACATTTTAGGTTATATTGACAAAATCTTCAATACTTCTACTATCCAAAATTCCAAGTTATATAAAAGACACTACTTATTTCTTAAGAATTCTGAAAAATATACATAGATTATCAAGCAATTGACTTATAGTGAGCATGTATGTGGCATCACTATACTCTCACATGAGGAAGGAATACTAGCTTGTAATAATTTTTATGTACCAGATGCTTTCAAGAATGCAATACATAAGGCATCATTAACATTATACAATTTTGGGATACTGAACTCAAGAGTTCAGTATCTTTTAACCAGAAAGAAACAAACATCTAATAATTAAACGTTCACACTAATATATATAAGGATATGAAAATATTTATAGACATGCAGACATGCAAAACAACAGTAGTATGATGGGATTCTCTCAAAATTTCTCATGCTGCATTAGATTTTGGGAAATGTCACTTACATGGTACCGATGCTACTCAATGTGCTCTGCAAGACATTTGACAACTTCCATGATTGCCAAATCTATCCCCCATTGAACATGTATGGGACATGATGAAATGACACCTGATTTGGTCATATAGCCCATGTACAATGTTTGCTATGTTGTAACAACAGGTGAAATACACCTGTCATAATTATTCACCATTTGTATAATTCAGTATATGTACACAGGGTTGCGTTACCACTGAGGAGAGGATATGAACTGTATTAGTATGGAAGTTGAGTACTCTTGATATGCTCTTTTAGTTCTTAATCTCAGTATGAATTGCTCTATATATGAGATCATTTCACCAGTCATATTACCAGTATATTCAATGTTAAGTAAAATGAAAATTGTATACACACACACACATCATTTGCTTTTACACAATCAATTTCAGTGAGGTACATTAATTTCTTGTAGCTCCATTCGAAAAATGTTGGAGGAAATAAAATTTGACTCAGTGATGTTTTTGAGATTCAGGTCACCCATTTTAATACATCAGTCAGCATGAAAGTAGTTACTCAATGTGTTTTTAATAAATACGGCACCAATTTGAGTTTGCATTCCACTCTTGGCAAGCTCTTTTAGTTTCTTTGATGATGACTATTGAGTATGTTTGGTCACCTGTCATAAGAGAGAAACAAGGAGTAAGCAAATATTCTGTGTAAATATTCTGCCAAACATCAAAAGGAATATATATATATATATATATATATATATATATATATATATATATATATATATATATATATATATATATATGTGTGTGTGTGTGTGCGCGCACGCACATACACACTCTTTACATATTTGTATAAGTTGATATCAGTGACATGTCAATGTATGATTTGTGGCAAAACAATCATCAATTATCGCTCTGATTTATAAATCAACTTCAATTGACAAGGATAAAAGAACATTTTAGGATAACAAAGCAACATATATCAAAATAAATTTTAGGGAACTTTCAATCAGAATCCTTGTATGTCTTACAAACTGTAAAAGCGTAATTTAACCAGAAACACCAAAGGTAAAAATGTCTGCCATTTATTATTTGGAAAGGCTGTAAATGGAAAGCCATAACTAGTGAGTTGGGCTCTCACTGCAATGGCATTTTGCCAGACTTTTGCTGTGTATGTTTGTATTATTACAGTACAGTGAGGTGAAAGATATTTCAGCCACATATTGTGTATTTTGATTTGAGTATTTAAATCAGGTTTGAATATTAACACTTGGACTGTTGAATTATTATAGCATTGTTATCTGACTGTGCTGACCCATTTTAGAAAAAAAGGAAATTGCCCTTTACTGGAAGTAAGTGACTATAAAGATGCTGATGACAATTTCTCATGGGTGCTGCCATTTTGTTTTTGATTGGATATGCTACCATGCAGGATAAGCTAAAACACCACATTCAACACACAATATACTGAAAGTACACCACACAATAAGTCATGCACTACTATATGCCAATACTGATTTGGAAATAGCACTAAATGATAGTTTATAACACAAGCAATAAGGCTTGATATTTCATGGGGTCTAGAAAATGTACATATACACTGACAGCAGGCAGTGTAAGTTTTGTAGACATAAATATGTCCATGGCAGAGGAAGTGTTAAATAATGAGGCTGGTCTTATGCAACTTGAACTGCAGTGAGCATGCACAAACCAGCGGTATCTGTTGACCAATGGGCAAGCATAGCAATTTGCTCATGTTCTCAGTTCATAATTATACATCACTTAAAGAGATAATATATTGGGGGGGGGGAAGCTGTTATAAAAAGGATCAGGTCAAAAAGCAAACATCACAAATCTGAAATTTTTGGTGAAATTGAACATAAGTGGCACAAGACATTTTGTGAAGTTTGAGATGAACATTATGGCTGCACATGCAAATCAAGACTGTGAATTAAATAAGTGACTCCAACAAGACTTGTGTGTAGAGAAAGAGAATTTATTTTGCGACCTTCCAACACCACGTGGTGGTAACCAACTGTCCCCACCCCTGTGTTTCCGCCTCAATCGTACCTCACTCATGGAGAAGGTACAAGGGGAACAACTTCACGTTGATTAACAAAGACCCAACAGGAATTACGTTCCAGATAGACCAACAGTGAACTAATACAATTCCAAACCTGTATTAGAAACTTTGTGAGGAAGGATCAGGTGAAGAGGCCATAACTGTGGGATAATAGTCGTTAAAGGTAGAGGGTCACTAAATGAGGAAGGTAGCAAGAGTTGCATATTATGTAGAATAATATTTGATCTTAGACTTGAAAGGGTTTAAGATCGTAGTGTCTGAGAAAACATAATCTTGGAAGTCTGTTCCACAATGCAATAACTCTGGAGAAGAAGTTGTCTGCGTCTACCTTCCTCCTCACCAATGGAATATGAAAGGAATGAGAATGAGTCAATTCAGTGTACATATCATGGCGGCTCTTAGATTGTGAAGTTCTGGACGGGTGGAACTAAGGAATGTATTTCGCCTGAAAATGTACCATGAAAATAGTGATAGAATAGCAAGAGGCTGGCAAGTTTTCATCTGTAGGAAAGGAGTTGTAGGGTGGAAAACAACTCATTACTCACAAGGCCACACAGATGTTTTTGAACTTGGTTGAGGATGGAAAGTGAGGCAGCGTCAGCTCAGATTTGGCAGCAATATTACATTTTTTGTTTGATCTGGCTCTTGTAACGATAAAGCATGGCAGGAGGAGTCAGGTATTTTCTGGTGACTTACAAGGAACCAACCATTTTCCCAGCATCTTTAAAGATGGATTGTATATACAGGTACCACTTGAGGTCTGGTGTGATTTGTGTCCCTATAGACATTCCAGACAAGAGGCCTCATTGAAAATACAACCCTGGATTATGACTAGAGAAAACTCAGTCTGCCCTGTGATGATGAAATGTTACTAGCTTGGTCTTGGAAGTATGGAATGTTACAAGCTAGTCCCCCCCCCATTCTGAGAATATTCTTAAACAGAAAAAGGGTCAAACTAAGGAAATATCTCGGGACTATCGAGGATTGGCCATTAGCAATAACCTTCATGGACCTAATTGATATGAAGGACTTGATAATTGAGAAGACTTCTCCAGAAATGCCATAGCTGAAGAGTTTGTGCAACAGTCCTCATGCCACACCTTGCCAAAAGCCTTAGTGATATCTAAGGCAGCCCACTCTGGTGATGGATTTATTATCAAGTGTTTAGCTGATTCTGTGTTTAATGACAGCAGTGGAGCAAGAGAAGCAAAATCTTTACTGTTTTTTTGCTCAGTAGGTTTTCTGTTTAGTTGAATGACAGCCTCTTGTTGATGATAGCCTCAAAAGTTGTGTTGAAAGTTTTCATTGCTAAAATTGAATTACAGCATTTGTGTCCTTAGTTAATAGTTACACCTTGTAAATCAAAAACTTATTGTGATACAGCAGGGTTTTTTTTTAAGTTGTAATTATTTTTTTTATGTCAAATGTTAAAAGTTGTTCTTAACCTTTTCTATTGTAATTGTATATATATATATATATATATATATATATATATATATATATATATATATAGTTTCACCTACGGAGGATTGAAGAAAAATCATTTTGTGTATGAGTCTGGATATAAACAGAGTTTTAAAAATGTTATCCAGCTGTTTATATAAAAATAAAATAAATCAACTGTGATGATTATCTTCTCTTCTCTGCTAGGCACTTTCATGGCTTTTTTTTTTATTTTAAAATAAATTGTGAGAATTTCAATATATTCTTTGAAGTTTTAATCATGGTATTAATTGTAAGAAAATAGGTGGTACAAAGTTAGTCATAAAATTAAAATAAATATTTTTTATGTACTTTAATCAAGTTTTAAAAATTATTTAGATTACACCATGATTAATGAAAGCCTGCTTAAATTTATTAACACTTTGCAGAACTGTTGAAGTATAAGTGATAATAACAAAAACTTGCTTTTTCTTCATACAAGCTCATATGTTAAAAATTGTCAGGGCTAGCCAAAAGAAATAATTTTATTATTTCTCAATGATCTTCCATACATGCTAATTATATAATTTCTGTACATACTACAAAAAAATACAATTTTCTATCAATAGGATGATTTCTGTTTAGTATAAATACAGTCCTCTTCAGTAGTTGAAAATGTCATAACTTGTATGAAACCAGCCATCTTTGGCAGTTGAATGGAAATAGTTTTAGAACATACAGCACAATATAATGAATTTATATCTCGGAAAAGAGACACCAAAGTCTTTGAGGATTAGATTTAAGTTTACCTTCAGAAATGGTAAAACCCAGGATGTCTATAGAAGTCTCAGGGAATGTGCACTTATCATGATTGTAGATCAAGTTAAACTTCTCAGTCAGCTCAGTAAATCTCCTGAGGTTAATACCATGATCTTTCTCTTCATGTTATCCATGTAAGCAAACACATCAAAAAGAAGTGTGCTTGAATATGAATTTGCCTACAATGTGCTGAAATGGAGTGATCGTTGAGCACATGCTTTAAAATCAGTATCATGCTTGTAAAGTAGTGAAACTCGATGGGAGGCAAATTTCAAGTCACTTGTACAAAAGAATCACTATTCTGCTACAGTGGTTACCAGTTTGACAATCCTTGGTAGGGATCAGAATTTAACAGTGTGAGACAGTTCAGAGTCTGAGTGTTATCAGCTACTATTCCTTTCTTGTTACTCATTAGTGATTACTACAGCTTTTCCTTTTCAAGGGGGAGTGCTTGGCTGAATTATCTCTTTTGCAAGTAGCCTCTTCACTTCAATTGAAATAAGTGTTTATTTGGAGAACAGTATTTCCTTGATTTAGTAGTTATTGTGCTACAATCATTGATAAGATTAACAAAAAGTGAAGGAGGAGAGACAAAAAGTAGCCAATCTTTACACATTTAATGGAGGTTTTGCCCCACTAAAATTTATGCAGATGCTCTGAAGTTATTAATAAAGTTTCATCCAAGCATGACATCAGCACATAAATCAGTCTGCCTCACATTCTAGTACTGATGTCCTTTTGCCTCTGCATTTACCAAATAATAGTAAGAAGTCTTAGAACACAATGAATTTTATGCCATAGAATAGACCTGGGTATATGTGCAAATGTATCCTCCAAACAAAAGGTCAGCAAATCTTTGACTCTCTTCCCATTTAATTTAATCCAGAGAGTAGCAAGAGTTAAAATTTCTGAAGGAGTTGCTATTACATCATGTACTGGTGAATAAACTACAGTAGAGGTGTCAGACCTTACTGAAAGACAAACCAATTAAATCTAACTCTCTGTATTGGAGTGTTCTGGTGTAGGTGCCTATTATTCCCAGAGAAGAAACCTTTCTGCTTTTAGAGATAGAAGCCAATGATTGGTTTCCAGACAATCTGATGCTACTAGATTTGCATTATCACTAGAAGGAGTTGAAATTGCACATAATGTTGTCTATAATGCAGAGTAAGATCCTAAATTGTTTTGAGCATGTAGTTTAAATAAAGTGAACAAGAATGAAGAGCATATACTTAGCAATTCCTGTTTTAAGCTTTGATTCCTTGCTTTCCCAAGGTACCAATAGTAGAACTGCTAGAAATTTGGCCACATTGACCAAGCCAGATTTTTATTTCTCTTTCTCCTACAACTTCCACTGCTTCTGATTCCTCTCTTCCGCTATAGTAACCTGGTTGGTTCTCCAAAAAAACAATGTACCTGCCAAACATGCAGCTCCCAAAAGAAGAAGAAAAGTATGGGGGGGGGGGCTATATAAATATTGCCCACAATGCTTTCGTCCATAAACACACTTTCCTCATTTACTCAGGTAAACAACACTTCTTCCTCTGTTCATTCATTTAAATCACAGCTCCTGTTCCAGAGTTCTAGCTTGATCAAAGACCATTGCAAGATGAAATGTTTTGTTCATGAATGCTTTCACTCCTCAGCAAAATACCTTGAATTAAAGATGGTTTCAAACCTTTTGGGCTGCAAAATCATTTGATCCAGATGTTTGAAGTCATATTTCCTTCTTGAATCTAACTGTAGCAAATTCAAATTATTTATGAAGTTTTTATTTAGCAAATAATATAGTAGTTATCTTTACCCTTTCTGTAGGCAGGACAATCCATTAAGTCACACGAGCAAGCAGGCACATTTGTGTTTCTTTGACACAGAAGCAACCTGTGGTTTATACGACAGCTTTACTTAGCAGAACTTAGTTAAAGTTTCTGCGAAAAATTACACAATCTGATGTGTTCAACAATTGAGCATGGCTAATACACTTAAATCCTTGCCCACAATGACTTGTGACTTCATGTTAGTACAAATATCGATGGTGTCCAAACAATTTTGTTTACTTACTCACAATGCTTGGGTCAACCCATAGTAATGTTTTCAGTTTCTTCCCAACAGTTTCACCTGTGGGGATTCTTTTCATGCTGATATCAAGAAGTAACTTCCTTGAGAAATTGAATGGGAGTCTAGCTTATATCACATGGTTGAAACAATAACATTCTAACCACTTAGTCACAGACTTGTCAGCTATGATGCTACTAATCTCACACTAAATAACCAGAAGTGTCATTGCAATATGAAAGTGTGAATACCAAGTAATAAACAAAATTACCAAAAATTATAATGTTGACAATGACAAAATCTGTAGCCCCTTTATCTATCATTGAAATTTACATTTTGTATTACAGCATTTAGATATTTATACCATAAAGAACTATTTAACAATTTTTTACAAATACTTATTTGAACATAACCAAAAGAAAACTTCAATTTATTTATACACACACAAATTAATAAATAATCGAAAATCCTGCAAAGATGAAAATAATTTCAAGGATTCTTTAATTTAAAGAAAGAAATGTGTATAATTTGTTACCTGTATTGGGAGAAAGTTTTAATCATTTTTTTAACTTGGGAGCAATCAATATTTTTTATATTAAAGTTTTGATTCTGAACAAAATTTTATTTTTCTGCATATATTTCTGTGTATTCTGAAGTCATTTTATTGATTTGTATGACCACTTCATTTTTATATCTGTACAAGGAAATTATTGGATAAATGAAATGAATAAATGTGCCTCACTAGTGCAGAAAATATTGTTGAATGGTCATTCTTTGAGTCCACACTAAGAAAACTTTCAATGGGCTATCTCTATATTTGCCATGCAATAAAGTCATTTCCTGAACACATTACATCTATTTGTAACCTGAAGGCATGTATTTGCTATCTAAATTTATCTTAAATTCTTTAATTATCATTTAGGCACAATATATATGACATTTCTTGCCTCCTCATTGAATCAGGACTTTTAGTCTAGAATAAATATTGAATATGAGCAACAATTTTTACATAAACATTGTCTGGAGCTAAAAAGTTATTTCATAATAATTTAAAACATGATTTGTAAAGATAAATGCTTCATTGGTTTGTAAATGTATATACAAAAGGCCATGTTTTCTGTAAATTTTCATGGGTATAAGAACTAAAATAATAATTTTTTTCTCCCTCAATAATATCACCACTGGCCTCACTTACTGGCACTGTTAACTTCAAGTCTATACAATGATATGATAAAAGTCATGGACTTGTATCAAGAATTATGCAGTATGTAAAGGTAGTGTCCAAACATATATCAGTTGTATTCTGATATCTAGTGAGTCAGTATGAACACAGCCCTGGTTGAATCCATTGGTCTACCTAAACATATCAATACTACTATATTTTAATATTATGTGATCATTTGTATTCATTGATGAACCTTATTTGACAATAATAGGTTGTTCCAGCATGATAATGCTGTGTGTCAAAAGAACCATGTTGTTCAGAATAGGTTTGAGAGGCATTTGGAAACTTTGAACAAATTGTATATTTACCTGACATGAGCCCATTTGAGCATTTATGGGATATTTATTTGCACACAAGATCCTGCACATAAGAGAGGTTTATTTGCACACAAGATCCTGCACTTGCAAATATCAGGGAGCTATGGAAAGTGCTTGAGATAGCATGGCTCGACATCTCTCCAAAAGTCTTCCAAACACTTTTGGAATGCCACATTGATTTGTTGCACTTTGCTGGGCTGCAGGGGCACAATACAAGGCACTTATCTCATGACTTTTGGCATGTCATTGTATGTAAAGACTTTCTCTTTAGAGTGGTATTGATTTTACATGTAATCTCCAGCCACTCTTCACTTAAGTAGAAGTCTTGATAATTATAAAGGACTGTCTAAAGACAGGGTGTAAAAGAATGAAATTACTAACTAGATATTTAATCATTTAATCCCTTTAATTTGTTGGGATGTAGGCCTGTCTCTTAGTCTGCAAGTTTAGTCAAATGCAGTGACAAAAGTAAACTCCATTATTTTACTCAGATTTAATAGACAATCGTTTACAATTATTCAATTTACTATAAAAAATACAAAAGAATAAACCACACAATTATTGCCTCATGCTACAAAAAGATACAAATTTAAAAATGGTGTATTTTGGTTAATCCAAAAGTTGATTGTTCCAGTATCAAATAGTATTGAAATTGGAAACTCAACTTTCGACTTAGGAACTGTGTAATCATATAGTTTAATAATGAAGGGAAGGAAACCACTGTATCTCATTCTGCTTGATCTAGGACATCAAAAAGTGTACTTGTGCAATGAGATGACAAATTTATAGCAAATTAGTAGATGTGATTGTGTAAATGTTTTCAGTACATTGATTAAAATATTTGATCCACATGCAGATTATCAATGATGATGTAAGGAGGGCTTTGGTCATTCAATGTTCTAGAGTGAATAGTAAATAGCAATTCTAAATAATACATAGCCATTCTGCTAGAGAAACTTCTCCAATATTAACTAGCAATTATTTGTACAAAACAGTAAAAAAGAAAATATAAAAGTTTCCAGAAGTGTACATCTAAAAAAATATTCAATGACTCTCATGCCCTATTCAGTTTCCCTCCCCACAGAAAGTTTATTGATTATGCCAGTCATTTGTTTTTCAAAATACAGAAATGTTCTGAAAAGACAATTTGCTTTCTGTGTTTAATGTTGTCTGGTTAGATATCCTACAAAAGATAACAGATTTGATATATTTGATGCTTGAAAGTCTAAATCCACTATTTACTTTTGTCATATCTCTCTACTGAAATAAAATGCTTCTATTAATAGTACTGCTTTGTTCGGTTTTAGGTCACTTTTGGACAAAGCATAGTAGCTACCAGTCTTCCCTGATTTCTAAAAAGTTATAAAAATTGAAAATCTTGGATATTCAATTATGGCCTATAAGAATCTCCTTCAGATTTATTCAGAATAAAATGACCATAATACAGCAACTGCTATGCCATAAAGCATCATTATTCATTTTGAAACCAGTGTTTGAATATGAAACTGAATCTAAAGAAAAATTGATTTCACCAGAGTGATATCAATCTCAGCCTTCAGGTGTCAGAAACTGAAATACATGACCAGAAGGTCATTGCGTTAACCATTGTCATGAACATATTAAAACTTTGATACATAAGTTAATTACTTGATTTGCAATGGTATATTTTCTTATTTCCAAAGTATATGGCAATAAATTTGTTGTCCAAGAAAAAAGGATTTGTGTAAGGATCAATCAAGCTTATTAGTACACACTAGCAAAATATATCTTGTAGTAATGGTGATTTTAGTTTTTTCTTAACAACAGAAGATATGCAAATGACACAGTGTTGATAACAGGCAGAGAAAGAAAACTACAAAATCCCCTACAGAAGATAGTGAAGGAAAGTAAGAAGAAAGGATTAAGCATCAACTGTAAAAAGACAGAATGCATGGTTGTTAGCAAAAGGGGTGAGAGTCAAAAGTGCAATTACAAATCAGACATACCAAAATCAAACAGGTATAAAAAGTTTAAATATCTGGGAAATTTTTCAACAGAGGATGGAAATTTCAGCATTGAAATCTGAAGGCAAATTAATATAGCCAAAAATGCATTCCAAAAGGTAAGCAGAGTCTTAAGAAACAGAAACATTATGTTAGAAACAAAGAAAACTACTGAACTGTTATGTGATATCTGTCATCCTATATGGTAGTGAATGCTGGACCATCTCCTCAAAGATGAAAAGGAAACTTGAATCAACAGAAATGTGGTTTTCTCCGAGTCCATTTTTTTTTTGTCTTTGCTTCTCTCGATTAAAAATCTCACACTTTCTTTTGATAACTTTCTTTCTTCCTTTTTACTGTTCTTTTTTATTTTGAATACTCACTTTTACTTCCTCCTCTAAAGATGTCTTTATTCTTTCTCTCTGCTCATTGTTATATAAGTCAGATTTTAATAATTAAAAGTCACTTAATATTATTAGTCACATCATAATGATATTTTAAACTTCTTAACAATTGAGTGAGTTTAAGTATATTTTTCTGGAGTTTTTCCCAAAGTATAAACAACAAGAGTATGAATCATTTATCATCTTTAGTATTGAGTTGCCAAAAAGACAAAACTATTTTACTGATAGAATTAACACCTTTTTCACATATTTTTCATTTATGAATGTATTTGATTTTATTTCTTTATTTTTTCTAATCAAAAATGATATCATTAATTGAATCTTATTATATTTTAAAGATACTTGCTGTTGATCAAAGAAATATTGGAAAAAAGACTAATATCCTGTTGTTAGGTACTGATAAAGTGTCTATTGATGTCAGTAAAAGTTTCTTAGCTCTCTCCTCCCCCACTTAAATTCAATAGTAATATTTTCTGAATAAAAAAGTTTTGACAATATTTTGTCTTCTTTTACTGAGAGGTAAAACAAATGTCAAAAAAACTAACAAACACATTTTCAGTCACCCTTTCTGTTTCTTCAACCTTTTTTGTGCTATAAATATCTTCCAAGATTTCCAACAAAAAAGATGCACTTTAAGTGATCGAAAGGAGCAGTGGGTTAATTCCTTGAAATGCTCTATCGGTACAAATTGAGAAATGGTTTGTGAAAATTATATATTGTTGAATGTGATGGACAGAAAAATTTTGTCCGTCACATTTAATGAATCAGGTATAAAAAAAGGATTGCTGCCCAAAATATATAAATAAGTTTAGATCAATCGTCAATGAAATGTTGCAATTTTTTTATAACATAGATATGGTCTGAAAGTAATGCTTGCTATTTATTTCTATAGTAACTACAGCAGATATTAGAAGCACAATAATGCCATTGGCTAGAATATGTTTTCATCACTCATCAGCTATGAATTTTTAAACATTTCAAGGGTTGATAGCTGTACAATGCTGCCTCTAAACATGGCTTGTGAGAAACATCACTGTCATCATTGCTGAAATCATATATACACTGTTTGATCACCACAAATATTCAAGTATTGATAAATGTTAATAGATGCAATTTTTTTTGCATGGAGGAATTCAGTAGCACACCTTCACTTCATATGAACTTTCATGTCATACAACAGTTTTCCAGACTGCTGCTCAGTATTAAGGCAAACAGTTATGTGTTATTGGCAGGAAGGTTTAATTTTGCCTGCTATACCATCACCATGGCATCTCTGAAATTATAGACTAACACAATAAAATAAGTTCGATTTTTTAATATATATATATATATATATATATATATATATATATATATATTATTATTATTATTATTATTATTATTTAAAAATAAATATATATATAGTATATTTAGGAAACAAAAATTAATTTAAAACAAGTTTCAATAAACAATATTTTTGAATAAGTTATAGATTTAAATGAAAATTGTGGATAAAATGACCAAAGTCCATGACTTTGTTTGAATACTTTCTACCATCTCATTCATTGTCAAGTTTTAAACATTGTTAGTATGTTAGGCAAGATGGCTTCATCTTGCCATCTTTTTTTTAACACTGTATTCCAAATTCAATTATGTGTATTGTGTAAGTTATATAGTGTGTAGAATGATTTCACAGGGCTTGGCATCAATTGAAAATTAATGTACTAAATATTTTATATGTATTTGATATGCCTATTAAATATTTTATACACATTTTAAAATACCATTTCCTGCAATGGAAGATATTTAATGTGGATTGTTTCTCTTAGATAATAATAACTTTGAGTATTTTTGGTCTTTCCTTGCAGTGAGTTATATTTACCATTTTGGTAATTATTTGCTTACATTTGCTTATTTAGTTCTAGTTTGGATGTTTGGGATATGATAGTCAATATGTGCATGAATTACACTATTTTGATATATGACAAGTGAAATAGTAAAATTATTCCTGTTAGTGTCAACTAAAATGTGAAGGAAAAGAATTTGATTACTAATGCTATGTTTATATGTAAATGCAAAGTTATTTAATGTATTTTTTTTTCATCTCGGTCTTTTCAGTACAAACAATGTCATTGGTATATCAAACATATAGATTTGGTGACATTATTAAAGATTGTTTTCGACATCAATCATGTAGAAATTGGATAATTGTAAGGCAGAGAAAGACAACCGCATAAATGTGCCATCATTCAGTGTGTAAATGTCACCATCATGATCTTAAAAAGGTACTTGTCTTATGCAAGATATAAGTTTATATAGAATAATTGTTTTAATATTAAGAAGTGTGAACAAAGAATACTTATATAAGTTTTGCATTATTATGTCAATAGTTTCTTTTACAGAGACATTGCTAAAGAGACTTTCAACATCCAATGAGGCTAGGTAACATTGTTAGGTTTATTTCATTAAAGTATCTCAAGAACTTCATTAGTGGAATTAATGTTATATTTATTGGGTAAATATGGTAGAATTAGTTGGTTTAAAACTTTCAATAAGTGGTATAGGAACATAGGGATTTATGAAAATATGGGACATAGGAGCAAGCTAGGTATGTATATTTTTTGTGCAGCTAAGTACTTGCCCACAAATTTTGTGGAGCTCAAGTGATCCAACATTAACATTATTAGTTTTGATAACTTTGTCTGTTTCTCAAGGTATTTAGTGATGTATTTTTTTTTTTTGATTTGGTTTAGCTTTGTTGTCAAGAATAACATTTAGTTTAGCATTGTAGACTCTATGGTTTAAAATAACAAAAATGTTAGATTTATTACTCTTCCAAATTATAATTCATAGTTCAACGTAAACTTGGCTTACTTCTTGGGTTAAAAGTTGGCTTCATTTTCTCTAGTTATATCTACTTTTTATGGGTTGTGCATGCTGGACCTTAGAAACTGGTATAACATTTTTCCAACATCCAGTACAAGGCTCAAGAGGGTTACTGAATAAGGTGTGTGATGTGAATGTAAAAGGAGGTAGTAGGAAGTGGAGATAACGATGATACAGAAGATAGATAATAATTGACCCTTGGCTTGAATTGGTTATAATTGTAGTGCTCTATGTGGGATCTGCTCTACAAAGTAGCAGTCTTGCGGGAAAAACTGAGTGGAACTTTCTCCTTACAATTGGAATATGGCAGAAATGAGGGTAATTTGACTCTATGGGTGCAGTATGACAAATCCTAGTTGTAACGGTTTGAACAGTTGGAACTAAAGAATGGAACTCCTCAGAAAATTTGCCATGGAAATAGTAACAGAGTAGTGATAGGCTTGCAACAAAGTGTCTATAGGAAAGAGGCTGCAGGGTGGAAACTAAGTCACATCACACAAAACCATGTAAAAGATTTTGAATTCTATCAAGACTGGATAAGTGATGATTGAGCAGTTCCTGTCCAGATGTGGTAGCAAGACTTCATTTTTGGTCTTACCTGATGCTTGTAAAGATAAAGCATGATAGAAAAAGTCAGGTCTTTTATGGAGTGACAGAATGAGCTAACCATATTTCCAGCACCTTATATATGAGTCCAACTTGAGGTTGAGAGTGAACTTTGGTACCCAACAATATGGAATCTTGTTGAGAGTGCAACTGTTCATAATTAATGGAGAAAAATTATAATCTGATTGGTGGTGATGAAATGATACTAGTTTGGTTTCAAAGCTATAAACCATGTTCACTTTCACACAACCTTGGAAGGTATGAATATATCTTTCCTGGCTCCAGTTAGGGTTTAATAACAGATTAAACTATGCTCCCTAGCCTTGATTGTCAACCAGTCTAGGTGAAAGACTGATTTCAAAACTGGTTGGATGTACAGTTAGCAACTTCACTCCTGTAAAAACCTATTTGTTACAGGAATTATAATAGCAACATGGTGAGACTATGGCCTTATACTCCACAGGAGAGTTTCCAATGTTAACATACACATATCTACAGTCTATGCTTCTGGCTTTAACTAAGATTTGTAGTCCACATTGACTGGTGATATCATTGTCATCTTACAGTTGGAGAATATTTTTGTACAGAATTTAAATTTCCATTTTTGTTTTTTATTTCTGTCAAAATTAGAGAATAGTTGACAGTTCAGTTGTATAATTAATTTATGTTTAATCTGTTCCTTTTTTGTTGTAGGGGAAAGATAGTTTTGTATTTCTTTGTAGTTGTCAGGATAGTGGAAAATGTCAAGGTATTTTCAATTTTTTTTTATTTCGACATTGAGATACTGGATCTTGTCATTAGCTAATGTGACTTCACTCTCTATTTGAGTATGTATATAGGTTGTACGTGTACCTCAACACCACATAGATGTGTGACATATGAAAGAATTGAATTTATTTATTTTTGTTTTGTCCTTTATCTATGCTCTTAGTCTATTTTAAATCTGTTACACAAATATACATAATATTATGTATGAATTATTTTAGCAATTATTAATTTACCAGAGGTTTCAAACTTTATCCAGAGGTCTCAAAATGGACCTCTTATAAGAGGATACTGAAAAGTTTTTGAATTGACCTACTTCCTGAAATTTGTTTAACATCAGAATTCTTTTGGAAAGTCTTTGTTGGTCTGAGAACTTTTAAACATCCCCTCATATAATTATATGACTGATCATAGATTATTATACATGTTCCAACAGCCAAATATTCATATTATTATGAAAAATCATTAATTTTTTGTGTCCCTTTCTCTTTTATCATGATGCTAATTAAACTGTTTACATTGTTACATTGTTTGGACTCTTGTCATCAGCTTTATTGTCAAATTCACAACATTTTGGCCGTTGTATGCTCCAGCCTTTTTCAGGTGATATATGTTGGAATTTTGAAGCAAACCCTTTGTTTAGTTTACTGGGGTAGATTGTTCCATGCCTTGCCCTTTCTGGATTTTAATATATATCACATGAAGAATGCGGGAGCATACAAGGGTCGAAACATTGTGAAATATGACAATAAAGATGAGGACAACAGTCCAGACAATGTAAATAGTATAAATAGCTACAATACTTCATCTCAAAAATTAGACAGATGATAATGCTAGTTGTTGCATCTTGGATGCTTTTTTGTTTTCTTCACAATGCTGCTATCATAGTCAATGTATTTCTGATGAAGTCAGCACTCTTTATATTTGAAGCTTATGTATAGATTTATGTGGTTCTTCTACCTTATACCCAACTGATATGCCAAAAAATAAAATTTAATCACTTTCATTATTATTTTTTCTGTGACATATCACCAAATCATCATTTGTCCAAAAATCTAGAATCCAAATCTATTATACAAATTAGCTATTTCTGTTTTTTGTTTCTGGCCTTAGCACATTGTCTGTAAGAACTTTCCATATTAGACTAAAGCAAAAAAAATAAAAGAAGTTAGACCAGAGTTTTCAAAAATTCATCAAAATAATAATAACAACAAATATACTTTCTGCTGATCGTTTTCTAGATTGTCTATTACAGATGAAATTAGTTAAGTTGAATGGCCTCAGTATCGGAAATAATTGTCCATCAAAAATAATAGAAAATAATTTAATGTGAATCAAGATAGCAAATCAAAAACATAGTCACAGTAACAGCAGAATTGAAATTTACACATTAAACCAACTAGCATCAGAGCCACCAACTCTGTTTTGATTGATGCTTGCCTGTCTGAGTTATTTGCTTTTGTTAGTATTAGATTTTATCAACAGATGTTGCATTCTCCACCTATTTTCACACTGACAACCCAGTCCATGCATGAAAATAACCTTCAATAATAGTTTTTGCTTTGTGTTGAGAAAATGTTTGCCTTCAGTGTTTACTTGAGTAGAATAAACAATAAGTCCTTTAAAAATATCTTGTGCATTTTTCTATATTTTTCTAAACAAAGAACAAAAGTATTAAATACAAGCAAAGAAATGCAGTGAGAATTATCTCCATTTTTATATATATACAGATATACATTAGTGAAAGAAAACAATGTCTGGAATATTGCATAATAAAAATGACAAATATCTATAGTTAGTGAGAGAAATCCATTGAAAAACATTGTTGTCATGACCGAGATGGTAGAAATCACAAACTGGAGATAGAATACTTCTGCTATTTTCATCCTGTTACCAGCTGTTTTATTCTTCTGCCAGTTTATGATTTTATGTAATCATGAATCTACATAATTGAGACAATAAAGCTACAGCAAATTTTTTTTTTTTTTCTTCAAAAGAGAAAAGATTAGGGAATTATTTAGACAAAATGTTAAAAATAACAAACTCTTCCCGCGATAAGATTTTATATTTAGTCAAATACTTTCAATAAGGACTAAGATCTTTAAGCAAACAAGTCTTCTCTTGTCTTACATCAATTTCACATCATTAAATTATATGAGAAACCTCCTTTTCTCCTGATGATTATTGCCTGATGGTCATTTCATCAGAAAAGTTTTCAGTGAAGCACAATGAATTTTTATAGTTTCTTCCCTGTTTGAATAGAGGCTTTAGACTCTTACTATAAACTTACCATGAACTGCATTGTTTGATCAACATTAATATCTTAAATCAAGTACACTCTTGCATATGGTATGGCTGATGGAATTAGCAGTATTGTGTTAATAACATTTGACTGTTTTCAAGGTTCAACGTAAAACTTTATTTATTGGATTGGATTAACTCTTCCTAACTTTAAGTTCAACATTCTTTCCACAAACACCAAAGGCAAGCAAGAGTTATAATTTATTGTACTTCACACTATGATCATGCCAAGGGTTCTTCAGGTGACTCTCTTGAAACATCACTAGAGACATGCACAACAGTATTGTGGCATAAGTGGAAGATTGACTAGAGGTATGCATGCCCATAATTCTGCTTAAGTTAAAGAATTCTCAATTGTCTGTGTTGACATTCCTGGAGCCATGTTTTCTCTGATCTGTACTGTGAGCACTATGCAATCTGTGTCCATTTAAAACCGTGGACCATTTGAATGAATGGTCATTTGACCACTTCTATCAGCATCACATAGAAAGGGATTCTCCGAAATAACTGTCCAGCCTTTCAAATCTGACACATCTCAACTGAGTGTAATTGAACAAAAGAAGCATGTGTGCAATGTGCATCCTCATTGAATGACCCCTGCTTGTTCTGGATAATGTTTACCACACCAAATCATATCATATCATTACATGTATCACTATCTAAAACTCAGATGGAAATGGTGCACTGGTATTAGTATTACTGAATCACAACATGACCAAAGAAAAATTTAATCAGCACTATGCACTAGTATACATATACTTGAGTCAAAATCATTTTCATCCTATTTTATGAATTGCATAATGAATGAAAAATGAATGAAGCTAACTGAAAAACATTTAAGATAATCAGTATTTAATTTATGACATCAGCTCATGATAATACATTTTATTTTATTTAAACTACTTCCTATATTCCAAATAAGATGCTAAATATTAACGAAACCATTCATAACTCTTGTTTGGCAATCAAATATTGATTACTTTGAATGATGTTTCAAGAGCAACCTTAATCACATTTAGTATAAATAATAATCCTGACAGGATTGATTTGTGTCAAGGAGATCTTATTTACACTTTAAACAGTTTAGAAACTTATGATTGCAGGAAATCAAGCTGGTTGATGTAGAATCTTTTATTGGCTTATCAGATTTTCTGTGCCCATTCTATTTTCTTGTTAGAGACATTTCATGTTGTGCTTTATTTGATTGTGCTTAATGCATTAAAACGGAGGCAAGATACAAGAAATTTGGCTCCACATTTTAAGAGCGGCCTCTTTCATCAGGTAACATATCTGTTTCTTTTATACATATAATAGATTCTGCTACATCAGAATGCATCACCATAAAATTTGGCCCCTACAAAAAGTTGTTCATTTAAAACAGATTTGCATAAGAAGGACAGTTTGTTACATATATATATATAATATATATATATAAACTCCCTTCCATGATCTCTGCTATCATACTTTACCTTGATCTCCACAAAGCATGTGGACCTGATGTAGTTATTAAGGTGTGTGCTCCCAAACTAACTGTTCTCTCTAAACTGTATAATAAATGCCTCACTGCTTTCCTGATTGCTACAAGTCATTGTCTGTTGTTCCACTTTTTAAGAACTCTAGTGAACTGTCCGACCCATTCAACTATTGTTCTATTAGCCGGCTGCTCCTTTTTAGGAAGCTCCTAGAGACCCTAATCAATGCTAAATTGGTTCATCATCTCTCATCGCTGGGCCTTTTCTCAGACAAGCAATACATTTTTCGTTTCTCCAAGTCAACTGCTGAATTACTAACAATGATTGTGGAAAGAATCTATTGTGCTCTAGATAAAAGCAGTGAAGCCTGGGCTTTAGCTTTATACATCTTGAAAGCCTTTGACAGGGTCTGGCATTCAGAACTTCTCCACATGCAGAAAAGTTACAGTATCTCTGGGCACATTTTTGAGCTGATCTAGTCATTCCTATCAAATCATGAAAGGAAAGTTGCCCTGAGTGGCCACTCATCTTACTCCTTTTGTACTAACGTGGGTGTCCCCCAGGGCTCCATCCTTGGTGGTCCTACACTGTTTTTAATCTTCATTAAAAACCTTCATGATGATATCAATTCTCATCTTGGCATCTATGTTGATGACACCACCATTTACTCCTATCTCAATAATACAGCTGATCAGTCTAACAAGGTCAAAATGACAGCTGATGAACATAACCTCAAAACCATCATTGACTGGGACAAAAGATAGCTTGTCAATTTTAATGCCTGCAAAACTAAACTTCTCTCTATTAATCATCTGAGAGACCCTCTCTGAATTCCATCAGCATCTGATGCTAGCCTACAGGAAAGTGACTGATTATGCCTTCTTGGGTTAACATGCTCAACTGACATGAAATGTAATGTCTATATTGAATCAATTGCTAGGTCAGCTGCTAAGTAAGTTCACTGTGTCGGGTGAGACAATTCTTCTCTCCTGAATTAATCTTGCGTATCTATAAGTTTACCATTTGTCCAGGCTTAGAATATTGCTGCCATATATGGTCTGTTGCCCTTGATAAGATTCACAAAAGAATCAGTAATATTAAATATTGGTCCTGATCTGGTGGCTTGGCTTCCATCAGGTTGCTTCTCTGTGCCTTTTTTATTAATACTTTCATGGTAAGTGTTCAGATGAGCTCTTTGCTATGTTACCTAGACTGTATGAATTTGAGCACAATACTAGACTGGTGGTGAGATTACATCAATTTAAAGTTAAGTTAGCTACATGCAGCTATCACTTCTATGCTAACAGTTACTTTTCTCTCAGTTCTTGCTTGTGGAACTCTTTTCTGGCTCCATGCCTTCCCACCAACTTTAATCTGCAAAAATTTAAATGCAATGCCAATTGCTATCTACTGTCCTCCTGAATGGTTTTTACTCTTTCTACTCATTATTAATGTTTTTGTTCCTAATTCCTCCACACCCTGTAACTCCTTGCATGTTATATATATATATATATATATATATATATATATTACACTGAAAACATACACAAATCGTTACAATTGTGTAGTGTTTTTTGTATGTTTTTGGTGTAATATCCTAAAAATAAACAATATTGCTCTACTCTGTATTGAGCCCTCTTTCAAATGTTACGAACATTGGAATTGTACTCTATTGCTTCTCATCAGACCTGGATATATATATATATATATATATATATATATATATAGGATTAATATGAGTAAAAATGTTTCTCACTTAAAGGATTAATGTTACCTTCAGCATCCTGATTCCAGTTTCATAAGCAGATCTGTCTGGCCACTCTTCACACTTTAAAAATATATATATATATATATTCTTGGTTGGGTTTAGAACTTTTCAACACACCCTTGTAAGATATAAAGTATATATGCATACATACGTTTGTAATTATAGTGACTGAATCAAATATTTTTATCAAATAAATCATTAAAATGTCTTCATTCAGTTAGTTACAAAATGTAATGTTCATCATGAGGTATATCAAAAGGTATTTCATGGTGGCCATTCCTTTTGAAGACTATTTTATTTTCTGCTTACTGAAAGGAGTGTTGGGTAAGCAAGAAAGTAAAATATAGTATACACTTTTATCCTTTTTATTTTATGTAAGTTGTTAAATAATGTAGAGTTGAAAAATAGCACTGTGTCAGATGTTCTAACTGAGCTATCACTTGGGATGATATAAGATGCACAAAATGCATCTTTTTTTTTTCTCCTTACATATAGTTTACATACATGCAACTGCTATGTACATATAATGATTATGTATTTGAGTTTCTATGTGTCTATTCTCAGTTATTGATAATTCTGGTAAATATATGCACACACACACACATTGCCAGGTATATCCGTGTGAACTGTTTGAATCCTTCATGACTTCACTGCTGGCTGACTTAGATGCAAAGGTGTCTGCATGCACTGAAAGACCTCATTAACACTTAACCCAATACTTACTTAAATGCAGACTTAATAATTCTGTCATTTACATGGATTTTAATGCTGACTTATTTATTTGTTCTCTCATTTACTAGATTGGAATAATGAATTTATGTATGAATCTGTATACATTTATGAAACAACAATTTCTATGAAGTATATATTGATGTAAGCCTATGTGTGCCTGTAATCCATTTTTTGCACTTAAGTTGGTTGTGTACTAGTCAGGGTTTTCAGTATTTTAGAAAGTGTTAGTATGTTTATGATGACTATTATAAATATATGAGGGAAAATAAAAAATTACCCACACTTTTGCCATAACATATTTATATAAGAGTGTGAATAATTTTTGACTCGTACATATAAATTTTTATAGTTGTTTATATCTCTGTGCATGTGTATATTTACATAGCCATGCTTTTTATTATATATACATAGACATGAAAGTTTTTAGTTTTATATATGTATATGAATGCACTTTCTGATATGCAGCCTTACAAATATATATTTGTAGTACTACTATAGCCATTAAAATATACAATCTTCTATGTACAGATATATTTTAATAACTTTGCTCTTTCACCTTGGCATTTGTCACATGTGCTATCTTGTGAAATATCCAATGAGGCTGCATTCCAACTCTGAAGGAAGTTTTCTAGACATTTTTATTATTTCATGATCTCAAATCACCAAGTACTGTTCAATAGAATTTGTGTCAGGTGACTGATTTCACCCTTTTGCCATTCCCAGCATTTTCAACTCTATACTTGGAGCTCTATCCTTCCTTCATGAAAAAATATGCTGCTTTGTCCAGTAATTATTTGAGAATATTGAAAGAAGTCCCTCTTACAGAAAGGATATGTATGTTCCAATGCATTCGAAAGGCTTTAAATGACAAGTAACTCCTCGAAACAGAAGGGAATATCTGCCATGTTTAGTGAACTGCAAACAAAAAATTAAAAAAAGTTTTTTGGCTAAAACTCCTTTTTTCAAAAATTCAGGATTCATTTATAAAGTTGATAGATCATAACTCCAAAGTGTATGTCATAATCCAAATTGTATGTCATAATCCAAATTGTCCAGTTTGATGAATGTTGACTGATTCAAAAAGTGACTTTTTTAAGTTGTTTTTCCCTGATAAACTTTTCATAAAGATACCACACTGCTCATTTTTCAATTACTTTGAACATACCTGACCATATCTGCTTCCTTGCAATAGGGTTTATTTTCAGCTTCTTGTTTCATTGTATAAAGACAGATTCCTAATAGCTCATATCAACCTGAATGTAATGCATTGAATCCATTTTCTTCTTTAATGAACTGTCTACTTACACAGTTGAATGTTGAATTCCAATTTCTATGTTAATTGATGCTGGCTCATAGCATTTTCAGATTACCCACTAGAGCCTCCTTTGTATAACTGACATTTCTCATACATTTAGTGTATGAGGTACTGTGAAGCATTTGCATTTTTATCATAAATTGTCAATGAGTACAATTTATGAAAAAAATACAAATGCTTTACAATGCCTCATACTCTAAATGTATGAGAATTGTTAGTTGTAAAAAGTAGTGTGTTGTGGACAGTTTGTAATAATTTTAGTTTGTTATGTGGGATTCAAATTCCAACTCATATATAATAAAATATATAACTCACATATGATTACAGTTTATATTTTTTTCTATAGACAGAGAATTGCCAGGAAATATGTTAGTCCAGCAATATCATTTTTGACGTGAAATGTAGTACAGGACTTGGGTATAATTTCACATGATTCTTTCATTCATGAAGAGCTTTATATCAAATAAGTCTTTGACTTCAAATCATCCTGCAATAAAGAAACAACTTGTAGTTTTCACTTCTATTTTATCTCTTGTATTTTTCATGTATACACTTGTGGATTGAATGCTTATTTATTAATTGTGGCATTAATCGTATTTTAGGTTTTCTGTGTGTGTGTGTGTGTGTGTATATATATATATATATATATATATATAATTTGACAGTTTATAATTGAAATCCATAATTCCACAAAATTATCTTTTTTTAATTTCAATAATTATCATTATTATTATTACTACCAGAACTGTATCTAATCAGGTGGTTAAACTCTAACTTGACTGATTCACAATATGGAAGTTCTGTATTATTGGCTTACAGATTAATAACATCTAATATATTAATATGAAAGAAGACTTTTCAATAGTAGTTAAGTAAACTATTGTTATACACCAATGAATTGTTGCAAAGCAATCTTGTAATATTGGACATGTTTACATCTGTCTGTGTTCTTGTGGTATCTTCTTTCTAATACACTATGTCTGTCCACTTTCATTTCTTTATTTTTTTAAAGTCTATATTTCATAGATTTAATTTTATTCATCTTGGAAATTTATATTCAAATTTTGCTGGATTTATGTTCTTGAAGTTAGAATGTACACAGATCTTTACACACACACACACACACACACACACACACACACACACACACACACACACACACATATATATATATATATATATATATATATATATATATATATATATATATATATATATATATATTCAATTTGAATATATATGGTAAGTATGCTTATATATGTATAACAGTTATATATTTACTAAGCTTAGCTTCATCTGGCACAAGCCCAAATGGACAGAAAAGACTATGTTGTGCCAATCTGCTTTAAAAATCAATATTTAACATGGGCCTGAACACTCTCTACTAGTGATGAGAATGACAAGTTTAGTTCAACCACAAGGTAGGCTTTTTTATATATATATATATATATATATATATATAGAGAGAGAGAGAGAGAGGGTGTGAGTGTGTGCCGTACCAAGATGGGTGGACACTTGATTATACCAGGTGCTGTCAGCTTGGATATGCAGGTGGCATAATGGATAACAGCTTGGAATTGTTAATCAGAGATCCAAGTTCCAGTTTGGGAAGTTTTCATCACCCCCTCATTCTGTGTACAAATTTAAAAGTATGTATTTACATTGATTGATTTATTTTCTGTGGCTTGTGAACCTAATTTGATTTGTCACAGTGAAATGTGGATTGGAAGATAATGCTGTGCAATGTAGTAAGAAACGTATGTTTACTGGGAAAATCAGCATTTGAAATTCTGGTTTTTGCCTTGACTTTAATACTTCCTGTAACATTGGAAGGAAGTATAGAACTATTTTAGTTCTGTAGTGGAGCCTGTATGTATATTTATATAAATGCATGTGTGCAGTTGTGTGTATATCTCTAAGTTAGCAATGTATTTTGTGTATCTTTTTTTAATTTATACATGAAGTAGTGCTGAAAAGTTCTTGTCCCAACTCACTTCTCAAAACCTAGCCAAATGACCAAACATAAGCATTTTTTTAAAAAAAATGGTTTCTTGGTTGAACAGAGAACTTTTCGCTATTCTATCCTACATCCATTGAAAGAAATAAAGAACACACCTGTGCAACTCTGCATCTTCCACTCTCTCCTTTTCTTATTATTTATCCCCTCAAATGTATGTGTATTGGTTTTATGTAGATTTAAATGTGCAGCATTATCCTACATCCACAAGTTGTCCTCTGTGTATGTACGACTGCACACATCTAATGTACACATATCTGAATACCCAGCTACATACATATGCACACAATGTGAGGAATGGATAACAGTTGACTCCACATAGAACGAGTATACCTTCAAAGCCAAACCAACACAAGCAAGTTGAGAATATAGACGAATTCTATGCTTGCTCTCCTTTCCTCTCCGTGACTGCCTCTCTTCCCCCCTTGCACTTCTTTTTCCTCTCCACTTAAGTCTCCAGTCCATTCTCCTTCTGTTCCGGAAAGCCGAATCCTGTGCTGTGTTGACAGGGTAGGGTTAATCCCATTCAGATGTCATCTTGATCAAGTAAGCTGCCGCAAAATACAGATTTGTACACGCTTGCATTCTCTCCTTTCTCCATTCCAATGGGGCTCCTTCCAACTCCCCCACATCATTTTTATTCTACTCCTTCCTGCCACAAACTCATAAACACACACCTTTTTTCAACCTCTTAACTCCCTCATTTTGTTCTCTTTTTACCTCTCTTCCACACTCATATTTCTTTTCTCCCAGAAGATGAGTCCCACACACCTTTCATGTGTCTTTCTGGCTTTCTTTGATTCTTATTGTGCTCTTGATCATAGCATAGTAGTTAGTGTGCTGCTCTTGAAAGCTATGGATAGTGAATTCAGATCTCACTAGGTAGAGCATAAATGTAACAATACCAAATTTGCTTCTGTCTATGAAAATAAAAAATTTCTTTTCGTTTACTCTCCTTGTATTTGCCTTGCTCTCTTTTCTTGTCTGTACATAGTCATTTCTCTTGGAAATTGCCTTCCTCTTATGAACATTCTAGCTATTTATCTCAATTTTTCAGCCTTTTTTAAAATTTATTCTTATTCAAGTTTTTTATTCTTTGCTGATCCATCTTTTTTTGCATATCCTTTACCTTAAATTCTTTAAATTTACTTTCATTCTCTTCTTTGTCTCTTCTTATTCCTTCTATTCCTATTTTTCTTTCTTTTCTTTCTTAAGCATCCATTTTTTTCTATCATGCAAATCCTCTTCTCCTTTACTTTCTCCTTGTTTCCATGCCATTCTCTTCCCCATCCATCTGCTCCATATCTCCTTTTCTCCCATCCCCTCCACCTCAATGCACAATGGTTGTGGCCAGAGCTGAGCAGGAGAAACACTTCCATAAGATATTGCAATGCCCACTGACTAATACATTCTCATTGTATTGAGACCACTAACTCCTCCATTTTTCAATGTGTGTATGTTGCCCTTCCTATTTCCAGCCTCTTTTGCTCACCCAACCTCCATCTTCTACTTTCCTATATCCCTTACTCTCCTTTTCCACTGCCACCTCACAGGGTATTACCCACACATCTTCTCATGCCTCACCTCCCCCCTTTTCTTCTTCCTCCTCCTTCAACCCATCCGCCAACAACTTCTCTTGATGTGCACTTAATACAAAATCAATACGCTAGGTTGAAGACTAACAGGAAAGTCTGCAGGAACGGCAGCAGCCAGGGTTGTGGCAATAGCCACCAACACCACCACCATAAATGCCGGCACCAGCTCCTCCACCACACCATCATTTTTGTAGCAGCTTCCAACATAATCACTTTCTTTCTCCCCAACCCTGATTTTTCCAATGCCAACGCCATCTTTATTTCTTTCTCTATTGTCCTCCCTGCTATTCCTCTTTCTTTTCCGCCATCATTGTCATCGCTGCATCCCTTCTCCACACTCCCATTCTGGCTGTTCTCCTCTTCTTTTACCATCACCATTCAACTCATCTTCATTGTCCTCATCACCACCCCTTCCACCCTCCCTCCCCCCCTCTCTCTCTCTCTCTCTGTGATCACATCACTTTACTTGTTCCACTCAGTGTGTACTCTTCTTCACACTCCACCTTCCCTACCACCAGGTCCACAAGGAAGAAGATGGAGATGACGATGACAGCAGCAGCAGCAGCAATCTTGAGTTATGTCTCGATGAGACTGTCAAACTGAACTCACCTTATACTTTGCATCAGAGGAGAAGCAAAAGAAAGAAGATTGAAATAAAGGAGGAGGAAGAGGAGAAGGTGATGAAGATGGAGACAAAATGGAAGATGGAGTGTGAGGAGTTGGGGGGAGTTTATTCAAAGCTGTTTCTTGAAGAGCACTGTGTTGAGAAGCACAGCATCAACAATACCCTTTACAGCTCTGCATCACTAACTGACCACTGTCTGACACCCTCCCCAGTCCCTTTGGACCACCACTTTTTTTTTCTTTCTTCTTACCTTAATTTTCCTTCATCTCCCACTCCCTGTCAAGCACCAGCTTCTTTGACAATACTGTCCAGCTGCTATAAAATACTATTTTTTTGTGGTAGATTTCAGAGTTCTTTTTTCATACGTCTTTTTAATTACTCTTTTTACCATTTAAATTAAATATTATTTTAAGATATTTTTTACATTATTTTATTATATTTCTTTTGCACCTGATTTTTTAAAATTTCCTTTTTTATTTTACATTTTTCTTGATGTTTCAGTTTGAGCTCTTAGGTAAAACTGCATGTGGTATAAGTGGAGGCAGATTCTCTCTCTCTCTTGTTTCTTACTCTGTAAATTTAAAAAGAGGGACTGGCTCATATTTTTTTCTGTCTTTTTCAACTTGATTGTGAAATTACATTCTATGGAAAATAAATAAATAAATAAATACAACTGCTTTCTCTCATACTTTTCCACCCTCACACCCATCATTATAATTTAAAAGAGAGAAAAATTGTTCATTGACAAAACAATAACTAAAAAAGCCCTACAAAACAAGGCTACAAATGAAGAGATAAAACAAAGAGGGAAATGATAAACAACCATCACTATGACTACTATGACAAATGATCAGAGAAGAGAAATAAAAATAGAAACAAGAGAAATAATCAACATAAAATAAAGAGAATGAGAAAAAGAAAACAATAATCCAAATCATTATAAATAAAACACTACTATTACAACTACTACTACTAATAATAATAATAAATAACAATATGACACAGATAGCATTCATAACAGTAAATATGAAAACAAGTAATAATAATAGTGAGAATGAAGAGAGGTTTTAATCATTTTTTTCTTTATTAAAATTCATGTTTTCATTCAGTCTAACAGAGAGAATGGTGTTTTTATTAATTTAAATGTTCTTTTTTCTGTCCTTGTCCTCTTCTGGTTTTCTTTTGTTTAATTCCTCTTTTACTTCTAATTTTGATTTTTGTTAAATAAAAGACAGAAATTCAGTGTTGATATCACACATACACTCACACCAGATTATGTACAAATGCATACACAATTGGTAACTCACATTTTCACATGCAATCAATGGGTAATCATGTAAAAGAACATAATCTGTATGGTGTTTGTGCATGTATGGGTCTATCTTTATACAAACATGTACAACAATGACAAAGGGTCTGTACACATCCCTAAACATTTGTTTTAATTTTGTAAAATGAATATCAGAAAATGAATACTATATAATATGATAGAGCTACTTATGCTTTGCTTTTACTATATCCATGTATTTTATTTACACGGACACATATGCACACTAGGTCTGTGAAAGAAATATCTTGGGTGTTCCTTATTTTTTCTTTCTTTTTTCAGCTTGCTGTTGAATCTAGATATACTGATGTATGTCTATTGATCTTTTTCCATGACTTCAGGGGGTCTGCATTTTTAAGCACATTTCTCTCATTCATACATACATACATATATATATATATATATATAGTGTGTGTATATATATATATATATATATATATATATATATATATATATATATATATATATATATATATATATAAGAGGTGTATATTTTTAAAATATTGAAAGAAGTGTATGGCTGTAGAGGGATTCAGACTGTCATGTAAACAAATTGGGAAATTTCAGTCACTGTCTACATGTGGTTATTTAAGTACAGATGTTTAAACAGATTCTTATGTATATACTCAACTCTGATTGGAAGCATACATGTGCACACACATATATATATATGCAAATTACACAAAATCATATAGTAAAGCATGTATACACATTAATATATTTATAAATATATATTTATTCAAGTAGTTACAATATAGTTTGTGCCTGTAGATTTATACATGTGCACTCATAGCAACTATATTTGTGGGAACAGACAAATTCAAAAATCTGTGACTGATAGAGGTATGCATGCAGTTGTAAGATTGCAAAATATTGAATAGTTTCAGAATAGCTCTTAACTTCATATTCTCATGACGGAACAAAACAAAAAAATTGAAAAAATAGCTGAGAAAAAATTAATTTAATTTTTTTCTAATTTCTTTTTTAAACTTAAAAAATATGATTCTGAATTGTGCTGTTACACTAGCCTCTGTACAATTTCTTTTCCAATCTGTTTTGTTTTTTTAGATCTATCATTTTTCTCTCTTTGTCAATTCCTTTCTTTTGTAAATTTTTCTTCTCTTTCTGCTCCATTTAGCTTCTTGACTTTCTCCATTAGGTTGTATCTTTTCATTTTTTTCCTCACTTTGTTTTATAACTCTTCTCTTTAACTGTCTCTAAGAACTGTTCTTGTTGTCAGCCTCCACAAAATATTCCTGCTCTGTATGACTGCCCAAACTGTTCCAAATCAGTCTGCCTGCCTCCCCAAACTGTTCCATATCTGTTCTTGATCTGCCTCTCCAAACTGTTTTAGATCTGTCTGCCTTCCTCCCTAAACTGTTTTTCATCTGTCTGCCCAAACTATTCCAGAGCTGTCTGCCCAAACTATTCCAGAGCTGTCTGCCAAAACTATTCCAGAGCTGTCTGCCCAAACTATTCCAGAGCTGTCTGCCAAAACTATTCCAGAGCAGTCTGCCCAAACTATTCCAGAGCTGTCTGCCTGCTTCTCCAAACAGCTTGTGCAAAAGAGTTTGCCTCCCTGAACTGTCCACACTCTATAAGCCTGCTTCTATATCTATTCTTGCTTTTCCTCCTCCTCTTTTTGTCACCCTTTCTCTCCCAATCTTTGACTTGTTTTAGCACTCTCTCTCTCTTTCAGTGTCCCAATCCTTTCTGATTGTACAATCTTTTTCAACATTTTTTCAGTTCCTACAATCCTTTTTTGCACTCTTTTGCTTCCTACAATCTTTTTTAACACCCTTCCTCTCTACCCCACCAATCTTTTTGGTACTCTCTCTCTCTCATCAGTCTTTTTTGGCACCCTCTCGTCAATCTTTTTGGCTCTGTTTCTCTCCCAGCAATCTTCTTGACACTCTCTCTCACTTACCAATCTTTTTGTACTTTCTCTCTCTCCCAGCAGTCGTGTTGGCACTATCTCTCTCTCCTTCTCCCAGCAATCTTTTTGACACTCTATCTCACCCACCAATCTTTTTTTGCACTCTTTCTCTCCCAGCATGCATTTTGGCACTCTCTCTCTCAGCAATCTTTTTGACACTCTCTCTCCCAGCAATCTTTCTCCAATCTTTTTTGCACACTCTCTCTCTCTCTCTCCGATCTTTTTTGCACACACTCTCTCTCTCTCCAATCTTTTTTGCACACTTTCTCTCTCTCTCTCTCCGATCTTTTTTGCACACTCTCTCTCTCTCCGATCTTTGTTGCACACTCTCTCTCTCTCTCCGATCTTTGTTGCACACTCTCTCTCTCTCTCCGATCTTTGTTGCACACTCTCTCTCTCTCTCCGATCTTTGTTGCACACTCTCTCTCTCTCTCCGATCTTTGTTGCACACTCTCTCTCTCTCTCCGATCTTTTTGCACACTCTCTCTCTCTCCGATCTTTGTTGCACACTCTCTCTCTCTCTCCGATCTTTTTTGCACACTCTCTCTCTCTCCGATCTTTGTTGCACACTCTCTCTCTCTCTAATCTTTTTTGCACTGTCTCTCTCCCACCAATCTTTTTTGCACTGTCTCTCTCCCACCAATCTTTGTGGGACTCTCTCTTTCTCTTTCCCACCAAACCTTTTGAGACTCTCTCTCTCTCTCTCCACCAATACTGTTGGGGCTGTCTCTGCAACCTTTTTGCACACTCTCTCCCTCCAACCTCTCTGCACTCTCTCTCACCAACCTTTTTTGCACTCACTCACTCACACCAACCTTTTTTTCACTCTCTCTCCCACCAACCTTTTTTGCACTCATTCTCTCTTCAATTTTTTTGAACTGTCTTCCTCCAATCTTTTTTGCACTCTCTCTCTACAATTTTTTTTGTATTATTTCTCCTCCATCAATCTTTTTCACTCTCTCTCACCATTCTTTTTTTCACTCTCCCTCACCAATCTTTTTTTGCACTCTCTCTCTCCCACCAATCTTTTGCATTCACTCTGCACCCAATTACAGCCTTTTTTTGGCATTCTCTCTCTCACCATCTAAATCTCTTAATCTCAATCTCTTTGAAACTCTCTCTTCTCCACATTACCAGCGTTTTGGTACTCACTCTCTGTCTCTCTCATTACTCTTATCACTCTCACTCCATTTCTCCTCTTTTCTATCTCTTTCCTCTTGTTCCTTGTTTTCCATATTTTCCTCTCATCTAATTTCTGTTTAATTTTCTGTTTTTGCTCATTGACAATATCATTTAGAAATGCTTCATCTTTGCCACACCCTATTTTCCAACCCCCATTCCCTATATATATGTCTTCTTGTGCTGAAGGAGGAGAAATAAGGAATGGAGATAAGGTGGATGAAAGCATGAAATAATGGGTTGGGGCTGCTTCAAGATGTCTGTGGCTGCATTATTTGAATGAAGAATGGTTTTCCTCAGTTATTTTTTCAGTCTTTCTTTGCTATCTCTTTTATCCCATTTGATGATAAATTCTTCAAAAAAAAATTTCATTTGCTCAGTCGGACATTTTCTTTAGTGCATATAGATATCTGTTTATATGTATGTCTAGAACATCTATGCCCTTTTTAATGTAGCATACACACACACACACACACACACACATATTGTGTAATCTATAAATGATTTTACTTATATATAATTTAAATATGTATAGTTATATAGTAGTATATTTGTAAAAGTAATACATTTGTACACTTGAAAGCTGCCTATATCAGAATGTATAGATAGATTGTTATGTGTGTGTGTGTATATATATATATATATATACACACACACACACACACATATATATATATATATATATATATACACACACACACACATATATATATATATACACACACACACACACATATATATATATATACACACACACATATATATATATATATATACACACACACACACACACACATATATACACACACATATTTAGTCAAGTAAAATATATAATACATATTTTGCTAGGTAATTTAGATATGTAGTAATATATATCTGTACAAATGTATTTCTATTTAACATGTGACTCTCTCTTTTTCCAACTTTCATTCTGTTATCCTTTCTCTATTGTCTTCATATTTTTATATTTTTTGTTTCTCTGTAATTTTTTTCTGCTTTATTACTTTTTAATTTTCTTTGCAAAGTCTATGTATTTTTGTGTGTTATACAAGTCTTTGAATTTTTCTTTAACATTCTTCATTTCTCTCTCTTTATTTTCTTTATTTCTCTGGGTCTCAGCTGTTTCTGTGAGGTTTCATATCTTTGTGAAAATGAACAGTTTTATTTTCTTTTATCTTTATTTTCCCTCCTTTATTATCTTATAACTCTTTCCATTGGTTACCAGCACAAGAGTTAAGCAAAACTGTTCATTGCTGCTACTGAATGAGTGACAATTTCAGAATGTTTTGAAGGAAACTAATAACAAATACAATGCCATGGCTCAATGAAGTTAAAATTAGTAAAAATGGGGGGGGGGATTACACCCAACAAAACAGAAGGAAGAATATTGTTGAATGAAAGTGATAAAAAAAATTGTTGTAGAAACTTGTTGAGTGTGTTGGGAATTGATGAGAGTGCAGTTGGGAAATTGAGTAGAAAAAATAGAAGAAAAAAAATGTTTGGAAGTAAATTTTAAAAATGAATGATAAATGCATGGGGAGGGAAAGAGATTGTACAGAAAAAATGCAGTAAATGAGTCAGATTAATGAGTAAATGAAATACCTAAAGTGATTTCATTCCTACACTTATAACCATCTACCTGACTAAACCAAACTTAGGAAATATGTGGACTGATTTATTGCTGAAAAGT
>OZ038480.1:65883928-65923928 GCA_964036315.1 Acanthosepion esculentum | reverse complement strand
TTTCATTTTGTTCTAATCGATAACAAGGTTGTTTTAAAAGATTATTTCCACTTGTTTATGCTAGAGATAAATGTGAAATTCAGAAAGGTAACAAAAACACTGTCCTGGCTTTTTTAAAACCAACATTGGCTAACTGCAAAAATTTCTGAAGAATTAATGGATTTTATTTTTAATGACATATTTTTATTGTTTTAAACATTTTTTTTAGTGGATACCCATATCTGAGTAGATGTTCCAGTCCATTTAAACAGTATTATATTTCATCTACCCGTCTGCATACTCAATAAAACTTATTAAAGAAAATATGCCATCTGAGCAGATTCAAACCTGCAACCACCTTTGAAGGAGAAACTGCAGTTTAATCTGATATACTTTGATTACTTGGCTACAAATAGCTTCACAATCTAGCAAGGATCTGTTTTAAAGCACATTTATTTGTTTGGATTTTCTTGAAAGTCACAACTACCTAGTTTCATATCATAAATATAAACAAAGCAATTTTTAAATTTCTAATCTAGTCAAAGCACATCAGATTAAACTGAGGTTTCTCCTGCAAACGGCAATACAGATTTGAACCCTGCCAGATATTGAATTTTTAAATAAGTTTTCTTGAGTGTACAGATTGATAGACAAAACAAAATACTGTTTATAATAAATAGAGCATCTACTCAAATATGTGTATTCACTAAAAATTATGTTTATAGTAATAATTGAATTAATCCGTGATTACCTTTTTTTCTTTCCCTTTATTGGTTTATTGACTCTGTCATCGTTTCCCTCACTCCCGTCCCTCTCTGTCATCCATTTGTTTGTTCTACTGACCCTCTGTCGTCCTTTCACTCACTCCATGCCTCTTTGTCATTCTTTTGCTCACTCCCTTGCCTTTCTGTCATCCTTTCATTCACTCCCCTGACTCTCTGTCATCTTTTTGCTCGCTCCCCTGACTCTCTGTCATCTTTTCACTCGCTCCCCTGACTCTCTGTCATCTTTTCACTCGCTCCCCTGACTCTCTGTCATCTTTTCGCTTGCTCCCCTGACTCTCTGTCATCTTTTCGCTTGCTCCCCTGACTCTCTGTCATCTTTTCGCTTGCTCCCCTGACTCTCTGTCATCTTTTCGCTCACTCCCCTGTTTTTCTGTCATCCTTTCACTTGCTACCCTGCCTCCTGGTCATCCTTTCATTTACTCCATCCCTTGCCTCTCTGTCATTCTTTATCTCACTCCCCTGTCTCTCTGTCATTCTTTCGCTCGCTCCCCTGTCTCTCTGTCATTCTTTCGCTTGCACCCCTGCCTTTCTGTCACCCTTTTGCTCACTCCCTGCCTCTCTGTCATACTTTTGCTTGCTCCATACCTCTCTGTCATCATTTTGCTCACCCCCCTGCCTCTCTGTCATTCTTTCGCTCACTCCCCTGCCTCTCTGTCATCTTTTTACTTGCTCTTCTGCACACACATTCACTTAACCAAGAACAGTGTTTCTTCTAGCCCCCTCAAACTCTTACTTTGATATCACTAGCCACAGCCGCATTACACTTCATTTCACTTTTAAACCCTCTTTCATGATTGTCCAGTAGACTCATACTCAGTAATAAGAAGAAAAAATAATGATCTAAAGGAATTTATGCTTTCCAAAGGTGTGTTTTTTTTTGTTTTTTTTTTGGTGGGGTGGCATCAAGTTGCTTCTTTTAACTTGAAGATATCTTTAAAAAAGAGCTACATCCCAAATCCACAAAATTTCTGACACGCTGGTACCAGTGAGGGTCATCATGCAGTACCTGGATATCTTTAAAAAAGAGCTACATCCCAAATCCACAAAATTTCTGACACGCTGGTACCAGTGAGGGTCATCATGCAGTACCTGGATGTTTGGCATTTACTGTTGGCATGTCTTTCATATATCTATTGCCAGATTGTTTCTTTATTTAATGTATTGGTTGCAGAAAAGTCTACAGGTAGATGTAAATTTGGTTTAAATCAAAGGATAAATTAATATTTCCAAAAGTTGTTGCTTTGATGATAGAGCTTTTATTTGCTTCCCTTTTGTTTGTTCAATTGACAAGAAATATACATTATGAAAGTGTAATGAATATCTGTCCTCATTTATAACAATTTTAACGATTTGTAACATTTGGAAAGGAATTGAATAAATTGTTGATAAATATATTCATTGGTCTCATTTACTAGATGTTAAAAATGTCAAATTAACAAAACTTTATGGGGAATGATGTTCCTGGAAAATTGTTTACTTGTTTGTGAATTTACATTTTTAAATGTTCTTCATTACATGAATATTACTTAAGCAATATGGCGCCAATAATTTTGCTGATTGTTGAAATCTCTAATTCAAGAGTTCACTATCTCATTGTACATTTAAAATATTTAATAAATGAGTACATATATTAAGGAAAACCTGAAAAAAGTTAAATTTTAATAAAGTACATGTAAACTATTGTATGCTAGAGACGATTACATTTTCAGTACAAGAAGCAGTTTATTCACTGGAATCATAGCTAAATGCAGAACCCACCAATTACTCTTACTGTTACAGAACTAGCAGCACCAAAATAATGTAGTAGTAGGTAAATTGCAACAAGTCCAAATATTTGAAATCTATCTTATTGAAATTATATATGAAACTAGATGATGGGTGACTAAATAAGTATTAATCAACCTGTCGTAGCAACAACAATGTGACTGTCATTGAGGCTTCTTAACAGTATAGAATCTTGCTCAGCATATTGGATTTAAGATAGGGGCCAATAATAAATGTGGTTACTAGATTTGAATCTCTATGGACTGCAGGTTGACTTTTCTCCCCAGTTTTAATAATACTGTGGAACTTCAGTTCACAAATTTAATTCGTTCCTGAATGCCATTCATGACCTGAAATGTTTGTAAACCAAAACTGTTTTACTCATAGGAATCAATGTAAAATGGATTAACACACATGATTGCTTATTTAAACTCTTACAGTAGTACTTTTTTCACAAGTTCATACGAAAAACTAAAGAAAAAAAATGATAAATACAATACTAAACAGATAAAATATAGCCGAAAACTTAATTTATTTCCCAATACCTGTACAGATGAGAGTTGATTGTGTAAGTGGAAAGTGAAAAAGAAGGGAAGAAAAAATATTGTTTGGAAGCCCCCCCCCCCCCCTTAAAAAGTACAGATCGTTGATTTTTTAATACTAAGCTAAATAGCAAAATCAGACACAGATATTATTTTCATGTTTGGCTATAATTTCTTTCTTCCCCTCTATCATGATCATGGTTATTTTGCTTTTCACTTTGCTGCTGTCAGTATTCTTCTTTGACCCTATAGTGCCTTATTTAATAATCTATAAAAAAAACAAAACAAAAAAACACAAAGTACAATGAAATTCAAGAGAAGGCACAGCGAATTTGAGCAGGGATGTGTATGGATTGAATGCTACACCACAACTGGCATTCTCTTGCCAATACTCCTGGCTTTTCACCCCATGTTGTTGCTGGCGTGTGTGTTCTTCACTCAAAACACTGTTCATCATCCAAGATATTTTTTATTTTGAAAATTTGTTTGTGAACCAATTTGTTCATAATGAGAAGCATTCATGACTCAATTTTCTACTGTATTTGGATTATAAAAATTCAGTAAAGTTTATGCTGAGTTTAATATGTCAGTTATCAGAAATACTGGGAAAATTTGGAATTAAAGAAAGCATTAATTAAATAATATTAATTAAATATCAGCATGTTGAGTTCAAAATAGTGTTTTTACTACTTGAATCATGTTAATGTGGCTTTTGGAAAGTGCCTGTTTTAAGTTAAAATAGTCATTTTGCCAATTTTTCTCTGATTGTTCAATATGGAAACTGGAATTCTCTTGTGCCAATTTCTGATGCTTGTAAGAAGAGACATGTTTATCTGATTAAGTAACAAGTTGAATGAAACCACAAGCCTGACTACTTTGCTTGACATTTGTTTATACAGATGCAGTCATCAAGACAAAAGAAGGTGTTGGAAAAATTATTCTGCTTTTGTTTATTTGAATTTTTTCCCCTTTCCACTTTGATCAAAATAGAAAAATCTGTTTTGTTTGTTTTTTCTTTGTTATGACTTAATAGTGTTCAACAAGTTTGTCTCTATGCCATTTGAATCCTCAATTCTCTTGGATAAATGCAATAACATACAATGTTACTTTGTGTAGCTAAGGATGAGCTATCTTCTGAGAACATCAACTATTGTTAACTGGTTTTATACAGTTCCCATTTCATATCACAGTGAAACGAAATGTATGAAGTTAAAGCTCAGTGTTTTCTTGGTCAGTCTGTGTACTTTTGAGTGAGACATTGAAGTTTCTAAGGAATGATAGGAATACAATTGAATACATACATACATACATACATACATATATATATATATATATATAACAAGTAAAAGGTTTGTCACTTAGCTGATTGATGTTACCTACAGCATCCCAACTTGAGAGTTTCGCAGACAAACCATCCAGAAATTACTATGTCCACTCATCAGAGGGTATCAGCAATTGACTGTTTATGCTTCTTGATTTTTTTTCACAAGTGTATGTGTGTGTCTCTTGCATATATGCCCATGCACCTGTCTGTGTAGCATGTCATGATTATTTGTCCATTTTAACAGTTTTTCACTTTACACACACACCTTAACCTTTTCTCTCATTTTCTCTTTTTCCTTTCAATGGTTGCCATTTGATTTATGGGTTTTCTAGCTATGCTGTCATTGTTCATTTTTGAGCATTCTACTGTTTTCTTGAGTTTGGAAAATTGTATTTCATTTTTTCACATAAATAATTAATTTTAATGCTTAAGTAATAAAGTAAATATTTATATATGTCTTCACTTATATATATATGTGAATTTAAATGTTTCTATTTTTATTATCAGCCTCTATTTTTACTGCAAGTTCCTTGCCATATTTTAATCCCTAAAAGATAAATAGGGCTTTCTTTATTACTACCTGGCCAGTGTCAAGTAATTAATTATTAAAACGAAAGAGTTCATCAGATTATTTTATCTTTTTTGCTTTTACATCAAGCTAAGTCTATCCTGGGTAAGACAATAAACTATATTCACCAGCAAACCTCTGATTAGGAGGTTTTAAGGACCATGGAACCACCTCTTAATTGCTGGTGTTCCTAGGTCCACTCTGACCTGAGGTGGTAGCTCCTGTTAGGGTCCCAGCTATGGGCAAATAGTCAATGCCCAAACTGGGGACAAAACACTATGAAAGTGTAAAAATAGATTTTATTACTAGCAGTGAATTTTTGAAGAAAAAAATTATTACCAGCAATACATTTTTGAAAAAAATTACCAACAATAAAAATCTTGTTGGCATTAAATAACCCATTGAGGTTGATATGCCATAAAACACACCAAACTAAATCAAGCAAAGTAATTACATTTAAATGTTATATGGTGCAAATTAGTGAATACATGCTTGTATAATAGTTAGCAACTCTGAGAAGATAATTATCGAACTTGGGTTTAAATCTCAGTTACAAATACTTTTCTCACTAGTACTGTGTTCTTTTGTTGATATAAAAATCCCAGTCTCCGAGAACTCTGTTCTATTACTTTGTCACTTGCATGTGACAATATTATGATTAGTAGAATAAGTCAATCATATGTAGATAGAGAATTGAATCTATTCTTACGACCTCAAGTAACAGTAACAAAACCAGTTAACTTGGAGTCAATGATAAACATATTTGGCATTTAAGATCAACTCTATTGGATATCAAAATGTGTTTAAAAAAAAAAAATTTAAATCATATTAAAGTTTAAAAAAATCTGATTTTGAGATTGATGCTCTTTACATTGTCATTATTTCTCTCTGGTGGTAAAACTATTTTGTTTAATATTGATCAATTAAAGAAACAGTTGATCAACTTTTGCTATATTGTTTGGAACATATTTAAATTGAAGTAACAATAGTTTCAATGAGATAATTCTTTTTTAATTGTGGCTTGACTGCAAACTGTAATTATAGAGAAATAAGCATGTGCTTTGGAATTATGTGAACAAAATCAGCTGTTTTCAGAGTGAAAAGGAATTTGTTTTGATGTTTTTGTAACATACAGTAAAAAATATCATTTCAGACCCAAAAACGTAATTTTTTAAGAAATCATTTTGTAACCATATTGTTTACCCAGAACTGGCCAATTCTGTTGCCATTGTTAAATGACATTAGAAATGTTTATTTTTAACTGATTTCAGTAAAAAAGCTCATTTTTGACTGTATTGTGGCAGCTGTCAGACTTGACATATGTTTGTTTATTGATTCTAACATTAAAGAGTAAAGAAAATAGGTAAGTTTTAGCACATTATGCTTTTTTATTTAAAAAAGGGTAAAAATGTAATGCGAACAAACAAAAATTTAGCGCAGAAAATATTATGAGTGATCAGGCATGACCAAATTGCTGATATTTCTTGCTGAATGATACCTCACAATCAAATCGACCAATTGAGGTTGATAACAATCAAATGAATATATTGCTTGAGAATATTCAATTTTATACAATATGGCAGATTGCGAACATAATGAAAATATCCAAAGTTAGATTCATTGGACAGTACTTGAACTTCAATTCCTTCTATCCATACTGTGTCAAGAAGAGATGAGTCATTGCCCTTCAACATCAGACTAAACTCATGAGTGGCTACCTAGGCACATACCAACACATGATGAGGATCAGCATTAGAAACACCCTTCAGAGTAACAACCACTTTGCAGGCATAATGTCTGCTTCCACAACCAGAGACAGAAGAGTCAAGGACAAGAATAAGAAAATACAGACATTAGGTTTAAGGCTCCAGAATTATACGACTTGATTGTCCAAAAGACAAGTGACTTAGTGGATTAAAGCATTGGTTAAAACATCAAGTTTACTGACTGTTGTGTATTTAGTCTCTGAGTGGAATGGTGATGAAACATTTCAAGCAACATAAAGGTGAATAAGACTTTCATGGAAAGTGGAATGAGAACAATCTACCTAGTGACTTCAATCTATAGTTTCAAAATTCTATGGTTACTAAGTATAGCAAAAGGCACCAGAAGAATTTTAAAAGGTACAACTACTGAAACATTGTGAGCTACCAAAATGAGTATAATGGTACAAATGGAAAGACATAATAATAATAATTCCTCATTTAAAATTCTGACAGATTTAAAAATTGTGCATTATTTTTATTAATTAGATAATAAAACATTTTGGCCAACCAGATTCTTCAGTTACAAAAAGCATTGAGATGTATATGTAAATGGTTATCTATAACTTTGAAAAGAGTCACAAACATGTCACATACCTTTTTGTGTTCAAATGTTTTTCTATGGTTGCTATTGTTAACACAGTATTCTGTCTAATCTTTGTTTTATTTATCTTCTCCTGAGTAAATGAATCAGTAAAAACATTGTGCTAACAACAGCAAATATACAATATGTTCAAATATACAATGTTGGATATGTAAGTTGTTTTTCAAATGTCATAAAAAAAACTATCAATACTTATTTACCTATCTTTAAGAAACTTACATGATAGACTTTTTTCATCTGAACACCACATATAAGGAACAGTAAGCACATGTAAGGGCAGCAAGAAAAGTGAACAAGAATGTTTCCAGATACTTGTAAAATCTGTGAAAGAAAACAAATGACTATTACAAATAATAACACATTGGAAATGATACTTTGATATAGAAGAGATAAAATATTACCCAAGACAAACAGTTGAAAGAGTTAATGTTTTGTTGTATGAAAGTTGATGCCTTCAGACTTTGAATGCATTTGCATACAAATAGGCAGCCTGTCAGGTGCATGATGTCAGTAATTATATAAACAGTAACCAGATTTATTAGGAGTTTAGTAGTTAGCTATTGACTTAAAGACAATGCAAATTTGTGGCATACCTTCTGCTAATAAATTATAAAGTATGGAATGATTTGAGCAAATGTTTTTCATGATAAAAAAAATAAAGGACTTGAATTCTTAGTGTCATTTGTTAACCAACAAATAGTACATCTGTATATAACGTCTGTGCATATATATTACAATGAATCATTCATACAAAAAGTAGATTAGTAAAGTTAATGCTATAAAATGACAAAATCCTTTCACAAACAAAATTTTCAAGTTGCATTAACCTACGAACCACTCAGTGAATGTTATGATCCTTGTTTTTAATAAATACAAGCTGTATAAGGTCTTTTTTTAATCTGCAAATACTTTCAACTGTACATTCACTCATCCTCAGGCATGGAAATTATTTTGTTTTTAGTAAAATCCAGGTAGCATCAGAGACAAAAAATTAAATGCGAATCGAAATACTTTTTTTTAAAAATGTGTTATTGTTAACGGATAAAAACTTTTGGAGCGTGCAGTCACAACGCTATGGTTGAATTTTTTTTTTTTTTTTTGAAAATTTAAGAGAGTGCGTTTTTTACTAATTTGAGAATTTTTTTGTTGTAGGAGTCTTTGTATGAATGATTCATTGTAATATAAATTGAACTGCACCACATATTTGATTTAAAAATAACTGATCCGATGTGCAAATTTTCGGGATAACAACTGAGACATTACTCTATTTATTGAACAATTTAGTTCATGCCACATTGACTGATAAACTCCTACAACAACAAAATTCTCAAATTACCATATTATATATATTATGATTACCTCAAATCCTCCTAATAATTTCTTATATATCTATATATATATATATATATATATATATATATATATGGTAGAGTAATGGGCATTGGCTCAGATTGAGGAATTGGGAACCGGAGTTTGAATTCCAGTTGAGGTCATTACATTCACTTATGTGCAAAACCATTGGGAAAGGTATGAATCCATCTCTTCTCCCTCTAGCTATGGGTAAATAGCAGGACACATTGTGTCCTATATAACCTTGGGTGGCAACTGGTCTAGAAGGGCCACTCTGAATTCAAAACCTCGAACTATGGGTTAAATAGCCTCACCAATCTCCATATACTCATTATCTAATTCTACCTCTCTCTTTCTCAATGTACATGATTATATGGAAAAAAAATACTTATCAGCAATTAATAATCATTGATAATGCTTCATCCATTAAAAGAATTCAAGATTATATTATTACTACTAATACTAAAAGTGTGCATATAAAAAAAATAACATCAACTTTGGGGCTAAGCGATTGGAGAAAAATGACTATTATGTTTAAATGATTTGATTTAATCATTTGCCAACTATAAAGATCTTATAACTCAGGTAGTCACCCAAAATGCTGCTGAAAAAACAAATTTCCTGGGGCCAAAGTTTTATACCTTGCTGAAAGCTTATTTTTTTCATTGCCAATCCACATTCTTTTCTCATTGCCTCAGATGTAAGTTTTAAAACTGATGAAACAGTTTTTTCTTTAAGGTTTTTCTTATTTTTCAAATTTATTTTCATACATTTAAACTGAAAATTGCTTTTTGAAATATTGGTGCACACATTTGTGTTAAATTTCCAGAAATGTTATGTTATAGGAAAGGGAGGCAAAAGTGTTAGCAACGTTTTCTCCCAAAAGTTTCTCAATGGACACTGTTTTGAAGTTCCCAAATGATGTGCACCTCATGGAATCAGCAGTTAATATCAGGGGCACTTTCAGGACAATAATCTAGCCCAATTCTTGATTTTGGATAGCATGGCCTTCAATAGAATAAAGATGCTTTCATTTATTTACAAGATTGGAGAAAAAGTGATGCTGATTATAAAGTCTTGGGGTACCATATTTTGCTATGGCTCAGAGAGTAACTATATGTGAATCCAACCACACAGTTGTAGAACTTCTGGAAAGCCTTTTCTGATTTCTGGCTGGCAGACTTCTGGTCCTCCTCCAGCCCGGACCTGAATCAAAGAAACTGCACTGGATGGAACATTTTGCAGCAGTTCATCAACTTCAATCTCTTAATGAGGAGTGGACCAATATGTTCAAGCACTTCAGATGCAGATTTTTTAGGTCATGTTTAGGCTGTAATAGAAAATAATGGAAACCACATTAAATAAATTATTCATTTGGATATTATGAGTTTCATTAATATCAGTGTTTGTTTTTCTTTTTATTAATAAACCTGCTTATTTATAATAAGCAATTTTTACAGGTTTTGCTTCTCCACTCTCTAAATTTATAATCATATAACCAAGCTTGACCTACCAACCAGAATACAAAGTAGAGCATCTTTTGTTCTAGATATAGTAATCAGACCATTTGTGGTTTATACATATATTTACATACCATATTGGTCACCAAGCAGTTTTCTATATATGCATATCTGTTTAAAAATATTTAATAAAATCATTCACAAAGCCAAAACAATGAGGTATCCAGTGAGGATTGAATTCTCAATACTTATGAGTCTATAAAGCCATATTTCTTGTATGGTAGGTTTCTGTATAAAAGTGGGATATCCTATAAGGATTACATTTACTCTGTGACTAGCCAGAATAACCATCAGTCTACAGGAACACAGTCTGTAAACAAAACTGTTATATAAGGATATCTCTTTTTTGTATGTTTTTTTTAATTATGCAAATGATATATTTGGCATGGTATTGCATACCTTTCTTTGCTGAAGCCTTAAAAATGCTATTTGTCGAAATTGAAATTTCTTCACAGTTCAGATCTATAAATCATTGTAATAGATCAGCTGAGTGCTAGATTACAGGCTTGATTTGGCTACTTGTGTTTTCTTTTATGATATCGTTCATAAAAATAATAGTGCTTGAGTTTTTATGACTGCCTCATTGTCGGTGACCATAATAATGATAAAGAAGGTTATTTTGACATTCATTGATTGAGATTAATTTAATGATGGCCTGCATAATGGTCTCAGCTAGAATGGCTGAATAGAAATAATTTTTTAGAATCACAATTAAAAATAAATGTTACAACTCTTGCAATAAAGTTAATATAAAATTCTATTTGTAATCACTTCTTCCAATCTGAAATTTTAAATCAACATACAAGAAAAGAGAAGGAAAGCAAAACTGGTTTTGAAATTGATGTAAATGATTCATGCAATAAACATTACAACTGTGCTCAATTCAAAGAAGTTGGTATTTACTAAGAAAAGCTTAGTTTTGACACAAGGTCATAAATATAGTGCACCCAGTGGCAATCAAAATCACTAGTAATGATTTACAAGTCCATCTTGCTGAGCATTATGTCATGATGAAGCTCCTTTAGTACAAAGAAGTCGATGTAATGAAACTGTAAAAATAACTAAAGGATGGTTGAAATATCCTATCATAGAGAAATGCTGGCATTTAAATTTAGGAAAGAATAGGAATATAATTAGCAGTCAATTTATATCTGTGGTGATGGAAAAACAAAGTCATATAAGAGAAAATGCAATTATCAGATATCTGTATGTGATTAGTAATTTGTAAACAGTTTGGAACAAATTGGTAAAAAGGAAATCTCATTTTAAATGCAGAAAAATTCTGGTGTTTGTTTTTTTTTTTTCATGAAAAATAAAGTTACATCCAAGATGACTATTTTTGATGCAATAAATCAACAGAATTCTGAATACTTCCCTTGTCTCCTATTAATAATTTTAGAGAAAATTTACTGCCTAAAATAGATGACACATGCTTTAAATTATTGGCATATTTCAATTGTTGACAAATGTTTGAAATTTATTAACATTACTAATATTAACTGATTCTGTGATCTTATTCTTGTGATGGAATTTTTGGTAAAAGTTCATTGAAGCCACTCAAGTTATGCGAGTGATTATGATGAAAATTATATGAAGTAGTTTGGTGAATATATAAATGTAAATTAAGTGAATAAATGAATAGAATTATTATTGTTGGATATGGTTATTAACTGTACATTTAACTTTATTTAACTATTATCATTTTAATATAATATTATATATAATATATTTTAGGTAATATTGTATTTTTTCAGTGCTAATTCTAACTAAGGTTAATTTTTATTAATTATTACGGGTATGTCACTATGGCTGATGGAGTGCAAACAGTACAAAGGGGATTACTCTGTAATTAGTGTTTAATAGATGTGAAGTCATCTCCTTCAGACATTTTATATTTAATTAAAGATTATTAAAAATCAAATGACATGGCATGAAAATGCTTTATTATTAAAGTAAAATCATTTAACAGTATTTTGTTTTCAAAAATTGCACTATGATACATGCACTAACATAGAGAAATCAGATCATTATTATATAAATTCATTGACTTTATGATTTTATATCTCATATATTTCATTCAATCTGTGTTTTATGCAGCATAATTAGCTTCTGTTAAATTTTGTACTTCTGAAAATCCCTGTTTGAAAATTAATTGTATTGAAAAATGCTTTTCTGTATCTTTCAGCTTTTTTTATACCTGTCACATCCGATCTGTTGCTTCTGCTATGTATTTGGAGATTCTTGATAAAATACAAAGAAGAATCTGCAATGTTATTGGTCCTGACCTGGCATCTTAGCTTCAGTCACTTTCCTCTTGCCATAACATAGATTCCCTATGCCTTTTCTATAAATATTTTCATGGCATTGTTCTGATGAGCTTTCCTCCTTGATACTTAGACTATGAATTTATTAGATTGGTAGCAAGGTCTCTTCATCTTAGTTGAAATGGTTAGATGTAACCATAAGTTCTATGCTAATAGTTTCTTCTCTCACACTACTTACTTGTGAAACACTCTTGCAGTTTCTTGCTTTCCAGTCATATTCGATCTTCAAAATTTTAAATACAATGTCAATCATTATCATCTGTTTTCTTAATTCCTGTTCTTTCTTTTTCTCATATTTCATCACAATCAGTAACCTCTTGCATCTTGTTTATATGAGTATGCAAGTAACTATATGTTTATATAATGGCTATATTTCATTTATTTATATATACATAGTGTCTCTAAGTAACAAGTTCATGAATTGGCCTTTAAAAAATATTGAAAAAGGCAAAAGCATGACCTTATTGCCTCTCTTGTGTTTTGTCTCCTTTTTCTCTTTTGTTTTCAATGGGATCCTTAATGTAAAGATAATAGAATATCCAGTCCTATTCTCAGTTCCCTTTTTCATGCCATTCCAATCTGCTGCTTACTCAGATGCTTCCAAAGTTATTGTCATTATGCTCGACAAGACCATGTGTCTACAGGAAAAGTCTTGATGCTCTTTGCAGCTTCTGAACGTTGCTTTCTCAAGCAGCTGCAAGCAGAAACCATTGTGCTAACAGTTACAGTTCAAGTTCTCATTAATGTCTCTCCTTCTGAGGAATTTTCTGAAAACTTTGGTGCCATAATCCAATTTATTGTTTCCGCTGTTCCTTAACTGTCAACTTTTAGGCTTCATCAAAGAATAAAAAAAATAAAAATCTCAAAAAGTAAATGCAAGACAAAATCTCTAAATTATATTGAATAAAGGAAAAAAATCACAAAATAAACTCATAGCCTTTAAAAAAGTTAAATAAATTGCAAAAATAGATAAAAATTAAGAAGGAAAGATAAAACAGCAGTTTACCTGAATTCATTGCATTCTAAATTAAACAATTTTTTCTTTTTCTCAAGTGCAGACTGACAATCTTTCTTAGCAAAAAGCTGATGATTAAATTAAAATGAAATTAGTGTGAAGGTGGCTGCCTCATTGCAGCTCTGAAGAATTTCTACACCTTCTGTGAAGTAATCTCTCTGAACTTGTATCTATTCTCTTCCTGTACATTTATGTATGTGCATATACTGGCCTATGTACATGCATGCACATGTGTGTATGTGTACATGCGTGCATATAGTGCTTTGTTCCAGATAACAGCTTAGCTCACACCTGTACATGGATACAATGATAGATCACTCTATATATCACACTTGAATTTTTGTAAATTCGCACATCCACAAGCACACATACACACACACACATCATTTATATAAATCTATATAGATAATAACCATGTTCTAAAATGGACAGAAATAATATGTATGCAATTTTGCATAATGTATATGTTGAACTGGATTATTTGAGATGGGTGCTGAAAAGTTCTTCACAAAAACAGTATTTTAATGTCCAAACATTAAAATTATTATTTTCTTTGTTTTGATTTGGAAAAATTAAAGAAACTTGAGGGGAAGAACATGAAGAATAGTATGTACATTTCATGTCAGATCATTCCTTTCTTGGTTGGTTTCAGAACTTTTCAGTACTCTCTCATAGATATGCATATTTATACAAGTTCACAGATATACTATATATATGTACATATGCACATATATGTACATATATCACTGGATTATATAGATGCACAATATATGAATAAGCACACATGACTATTGGATTTGCCTAAATGGGTTTGATTTTAGGATTTTACATTGGTAAAATTATATTTAGTTTTATGGAAGCTCATCCATATATGTTTGAAGGTAATATATCTGCAGACATGCTTGCCTTATGTCCAGAAGTGTATAAGAACCTCTGCCGTTTATTCTCATGAATGGAGAGACTATGAATATTAAATGAAAAATGTTAAAGGAATCACAAATTATTCAGAAATGTGAATAATCTTCACCTTAACTGTGTGTGCGTGTGTCTATATCTTTCTGTCATTCACACTCTCTCAGATGTATGCACACACACACACGTAGTGGAGAGACTTATGTGGTGAGCTTAATCCTCATTTTATATTCCTTACTATTATGATCTTGTGTTAGACAACACTACACATAGTAAACAATTACTCAAATATATTCACATATATATATATAGATACTGTATAAAGTGTATCCATAGCACTTTTCAAAACTGGCACAGATACTGATATGACAGAGGTGTCAATCTATCTATAAATAACTCTGTCATCTTTTAAGGGGACTGTGTTAGTGTTTATATATATATATATATATATATATATATATATATATATATATATATATATATATATATATATTGCACATATAGTTCTGGTGTTAATAAAACAGTGTAAATGTAATATAACAGAGCTATTAAGTATATATTAATAAATATACATATTATCCTTCACCACTAGCATGACTCGGTCTTCAGGTGCTGAGTATGAACTGACTGACCATTACATAATTTTTAATTACAACATCTCTGGTTATCACAATGTTGGCATAGTTATATATTATGCTGGAATTACAGGGTTTTTTTTTTTAATTCTAAAATTATATTTGACAATTAAAAGAAGCAGATTTATATATGAGTGGGAAATATTCATATTTAAATTTTTTTTTTTAATTATATAATTATTACTTGTTCATATTAAAACATGAATATATTTATTTAACAGTAATATATTAAGAATAAAATGTGATTAGCATTAAAAATTAAAAATGCTAAAGAATGTTGCTATGATAAAAAAATCTGACAAAATAATCATCGAAGCAGATAAACCATTATAAAGTTAATGCAGATATATATGTAACATAAAGTCATTAACAAAGAAGTTAATGTTTTACAAAAAGGCACCCAATAACTGGGAAAACAGCATCAATAGCTACCAAACTTGAAATTGATGATAGATCCATAAAAATGATATTCAACAAGAACATCCTTGAAAGAGCTTGAAAATATACCAAAAATACTCTGGTAGTTTACCAGTGGCACAAAACAGCTGAAGCCATAGAATGGTTTACCAATATAAAAAACTTTATCCAATTTGATATTTGTGACTTTTATCATCCATTACCAAGTGCAAAAATGATCAACTTTCTTAATGTAACCGTAGACCTGAATTGTGGTTTTTATAAACCATACACACAAGATCTATATAACCATAGATACATTAATAAACAATAAAACCACCACCATAAAATTCTAGATAATTTATGTAAATCTGTCCAATTTAAATTCCCCACAAACTTCAGCAATAAGAAAATATTTGATAAGTCTAAAGGTAATTCTATTTTTAATATATTAGTTTTGAATAAGTATATTCATGTTTTAATAAGAACAAATAATTTCCCTTTAATTATATAATAAATAAAAATAAGATATTATTTTTTTCACTCATATATATCATTTTTTTAATTTTGTTTTTTTAAGTACATATATAAATCCCACTTATTTTAATTGCCAAATATAATTTTCAAATTTTAAAACTAAAAAAAACTATAATCCCGACATTACTCAGTGCATGAAACTTAAGAGTTGTGCTAGTGGTGAGGGATAATATGTATATTTATTTACTTATATATATATACTACTACTATTATTACTAAAGCAAAACCAAGTATATTGGTGTGACCAACAGACAACTTGCCAGAAGATCTAACACCTAGGGCAAGAAAAAATCCTGAACAATGAAAGAAAATAAAAGACTAGAACACAATCACCTACCTACTCAGTAAAGTGCTCAATGTCCAGATTATCTAGACAGAGTAAAAAATGCTTCACAATGTCAACATTTAACGAAGGACAACCTGTTCTAATCATCTGAATATTGTAAAAGCATGAAATGGCTCAAGTTGTCCTTTATTTTTATATTTTATTCCTTACTATGTTTTATATTTCAGTTGGCTATGATGCACTCATAGGCATCACCTCTGATCTGTTAAGAATTAAACAGACTGTTTCCTGTACATACATCTATGTACATTGTACACATTTGAATTTATATATACCCAAATGTGTGTGTGTATACACACACACACACACACACACACACACTTACTATTTCTAGGACTTTTTTTTACCATTTAGATTGTATTTATCATAAAACCTGTATCTGTATGCAGTATTCTATACAGTTTGCATACACATTGTGCCTATATATCTTTGCATGTGCACATATACCTATTCTCAGTCTGTACATGGAATTCTATTGTTAACATCGTTCTAAAAAAAAGGAAATGAAAAAGTAGTCAAAAATCTTTTCTAGAATTATTTAACCCAATCTGATTTGTGTGTGATAGAAGATATCTTTTCTGTGAGAGAAAACAAAACAAAAAATAAAGAAGGTTATGCCATAAAATAAACAACTTCACCAAAAAAATAAAAATAAATTCTTTGATATTTTCTTTTAAGTCTCTTTTCTTATGTACAGTTTTTTCTTTTTCACTGAATGTTCTTTCTCATTTTATTGCTGCTTTTTGTTTTTTAAATGTTTTATTCTTTGCTGCTGCAGTAGTTGTTTTCAAATCTTTTGTTTGTATTATTTCGCTTTTTGTAACCGCCCCTTCCCATTAATTAAACTAGAGCTTTGGCATCTAACTTAGATTGTGTCTTCATTTATAAAATATCGGTTAATATGAATTTAAGGCTAAAAATTGTTCTGTTAATAACATTTAAATATCAGACTTCAGAGTAAGATCAAAGTAGAAATATATTATGGAAAAAGGTTTTTCATTTTTAAACCAAAATCTTTTTTGCTTCTTAGAATTTTTGTCTTCTTTTCTTCTTTTGCATTTTTACCTCTTCTTTTGAAATAGCATTTTTTAATTTTACATTGGTCATCAATTCTAATGTTCATGAACAAAAATATTTCTGAAAAATTCATAAGCAGAAATTTTTACTGCTATTATTTTAGACTAAAGTAGTGACTAGTCATGTGCTTGGTGGGGAAAAATGGATACATTTTATACTTGCATACTATCTCTTGAATTCTGAAGATGTTTTGCCTCTTTTTTTTTTTTTTCAACTTTAGTTGACAGCTTTCACTAAATTTATTGATAATTCCTCCATATATTTTTCATCTTTTCTGATGTATTAATAACTTCATTTATTTAAAAGGAAACACTTAATTCACATTTGTATTGTAACATTAGTCTTTTCACCTGCCTTCTTTTTTTTTTTCATGGAAAATATTGTTTCTTTCTCTTGATAACATGTAAATAGGGTTGTTATTATATAGGCTAACTAGGAAAGAAATGTATATATTTTTACAAACTTTTTTTTACAACTTTAGGAATCTTTTGCTCGTGCACACCTGTCTTTATCTTGTTAATGTATATAAGAATTTGAATTGTAATCTTACCTGAACATTTTAAATTCTTTCCCCCTTTAACAATCTGTTCAGGTTGACAGATATGTAAATTTCTATTTACTTTGTTATTGTAAATGCAAGTTCTCTCTGTTGCCCTAACTTAGCCAAGTACATATCCATACAAATCAAAATTGGATGCCTAACCATCTTTTTTACATTTACATCATTATTCATCTTTCTTGGCTGACTGTTCTTGAGAACACATATGCATTTACAATAAGAATTTTGCATTGAAAATTCTTTTCTTCTCTATCATTCACTTGTATGCTTGTATCAGCAAAAGTTTTCCAAATTCCCTCCCACGTAATCTGTATCTTTTCATTCAGCTTAAAAGACTCTAATTGAAAATAAAACCTGAGAAATATCTGTTTGATGGTAATCAATCATTGTTAAAATGTGAATCCGTGTGTTGTTGCTTGTTTATAAATTAGTGTTACAATGAAAAGCTATAATAAAAGGATGTCATTGTTGTTAAGTTCAAATCCATCAATGTTTCCCTGGGTGTCTGAAATGGAGTTGAAAATGAGTTTCATTTAATCTGAAAATTTCTTTATGCATGAAAACCCAACATAAGTCAGCTATACTTTTGAAAATTATAGCTTGGTAAGTCTCATCATATGTACTGAATTCAATCGTTTCTAAAATGTGTGTTTTATGAGGGCATTTTGAAATGATTGCTTCTTGTAATTCATTCCAACCATCTAGCTGTACTGTGTAGATCTTAAGGGTTTGGCATTGCATTTATTACATGCATAAATCAGACTGAGTAATATATAGTAAATGATAGTTGAACTCATGATGACTGTTTTATTTGATAAATCCCTCAACACTTTCTCATTTCTTAAAATTGGTAACATTCTTGAAGGAATATTCTTAGATGTGTAGATGTAATAATCTAATATATAAAGTCCAAAGTTTGTAAATGTGTCTGCTTGAAACTCTGAAAATTAATTAAATAAGTGGGAATAAAGAAAAATGTTGACAGTATCAGGATTCAAACCTGTGCCTCCAGAGAGAATAGAGCCTACATCTGCTACCTTAGACCACTCGACCACACTGTCAAATATTGTTGGGTATTTGCTTTTATAATTGAAAAGTGTAGAAATCTCTCCAAGAAATGACTGCACAATGCATCTCAGCAAACGTAAGGGATTTGGCCCATGCAATGCAAGGTATAATTGCATGTCAAAAATGTCTGTTACCTAATTTGGTGAGATGACTTTCAGCATAGCAGTAAAATAGGGAAGAGAATATGAATTTAGACTTCAACCAAACTGAATAGATATTCACTCTGAACATAAGCTGTGTAAGTGATTATCTCCAACTAATATTTTAAAAATATAGTATGAAAAAGATTGCAGATGTTACCTGACTTAATGATGAATAAATGATAAGAAAATTCAAAATAGTTCAATTTTATCACCTGCAAATTATTTGCAAGTAATTATTTGTCTGTCTTTTTATTTCCAACTTTGTTTTATAGCATCTAGTTTGCAAAATGATGAACATATGTACAATTACATTGCAGAAAGTAGATAAATTAATTGGTCTGTATCATTGTTTAGCCAATATCTTGTGGAAAATAGAACTGATTGCTTTTCCCTATTAATGATCCAATGAAAACTTCATGTTGCCTTAGACTGAAATATTTTATCTGTTTTAATTTTTTTAACTGGACATTAGACATTACTCAATGTTAATTATATTAAAAAGGGGTTTACTTCAAAATGGATAAATAAAATTTTTAACATCTTGTATTTAAATTTCATAGAAATGACTAGAATTTTAAACTTAAAATATAATCAAAATTATAGAATATAAATATGTGTGCATGAGAGAGAGAGAGAGATATGTATATATAGGCTGCAATAATTAATTCAAACAAGTATTATTAAAACACTATTTTTCAACATGGGGAAAAGCATTATAAAATGTAATCTTTTAATCCTTAAGCACTAATAAGTTTTGTGACCCCCTAATGAACTAAAGTTCTTTGTAAACGCATACAGTTATAAAGCATTCTATATATGATGCTACTTATTTATTTTTTGAAACCTGAACATTTACATCAGAATTACAGCATTTCTAAAAAAAAAAAAACATGCCAATATGAAGTTAATAAAAACATTTACCAACTGTAATTGATAACATTAATATTCCTGATAATGTTTAGAGATTGTCAAAAGTACCCAAACAAAACTTCATTCACCTCATACAACTTCTCCATAACTTTGAAACAAATGTGTGACCATTTATATGCAAACTAAAATATTAAACAGACCTTGACAGTTGAATTCAATTAAACTTATTTGACTAATATATATATATCTGTGTGTGTGTGTAAGAGAGAGAGAGAGAGTGAGAGACTATTATTTTATTATAAGAAATATATTTGTATATCTATATGCAACATAAATCCACAGTCCTGCCAAAGCACTTGTTCTGTGAATTCAGTTTTTCGTGTAAGAGCTAAACAATTATTCTTAAATCACGTTCAATGTAAAGAAGAGTTTTTTGGAAGGATTTGAGGTTTTAATATTAAATGAGAACTGAAAGCTTGAATTGCTTCCAAATCTTTTTCATCTTCCTTCAAGGACCTTAGGTGTATAATTTTTGGATAGCTACTTTCCTTCTTATATCATTATTCATACATTTTTCTGTACTATTGGATTTTTTTCCCATTTTAACAATTTTCATGATTGTTTGAAGAAAATTTTTCTACTTTTAAAGTTTTTTTTTAAATCTTCTATGTTAGACATTTTTTCTTTCTTAATGTTAATTTTCCTCTTTGTTTTCTTTTTCTTATTTTAAAAAGTTTCCATTTTTTACTGTTTCCCTTTTTCATTCTATCTTTATGGTTTCCATTCATTTTTGTAATTTTTCATTTAATATATATTTTTTGTAAATTTTTCTTATTTATTTGATATTTATTGATTTCATTTTTTTCCATTTCACTTATTTACAACCACATTATTCCCACATTTTATCCTCCAAAAAAGAAAAAAGCCAAATCATTTTCTTGTGCAAGTATTATTAATTTGCTTTGAACCCCAATATTCCCTGTGCTAAAAATGCAGTCATTAGGCATTGGAAGATTTTAGTAATAGTGAAAGCCAGGAATTCTACATCTGAAGACCCTCTGTGTAAGCCATGAACCATTGACTGCTGTAGTTTTAGCTGAAGACTCTTCATAGCTCCATTATGCCAAGACCTTACTCTCCCTTATGCCATGACATTACTCTCATTTCTCCTCCCTTTATCCATATACTCCTCCTGCTTCTCTTCCTCCTCTTAGATTTTTTTCTTCCTTCACTCAACCCTGTGTAGTGACATGCATTCATTATGTACTGGAAGCATAGATGCCCCCTCTTTCTACCTAGGCTTAGTTACTGATTTGCTGTGTGTAGATGCAGTTAAGTACTTGTCTACATATGTAGGTAAGTTTGTACCTATGTAGATAGACTTGTTCTTGGTGCTATTCATTTTGGTAAATCAAAGAAATGGATTTTATTTTCTGACATTTTCTACTTCATAATATGAATTCACCTTTTCTGGTGACCTTTTGTTCACTTGTTTCTTCCTATATAACTTTCCTGAATTTTTTAACAGCATTGTTATATTTATAATAACAAATATATAATTATTCTTGTGAAAAGTTTTGAATATTGAAAAAAGCAAGAGTAATTATTCCATGGTGTTTCTCACTCTGCCTTTTTCAGTAGAGAAATCTCGCACTAATCATTGTTAATTAGTTGCCCTTGATCTTGTTCATGTGACAGTTGGAATATTTCAGATTAACAGATATTTCTGTTTTTCTAAAATGTCCTATTTTAACTAATCAAAAAAAGGTTCTTGATAGAATTTATTTAAAATAGATATTAACAAAATGTTTTAAACAGGATTCCTGTGATAAGTTTAATGAATTCATTTGTCATCTTAGTGTCTAAATCTCTTATAGGAAAAGGTAAGAAAACAATATTCACATCATGAAATCTAACATAGATGATAAATTTTCATTGGATGGATGAGACAAATGAAAAGTCATATGATATCAATAACAGATCAAAATTAACAGATCTGATAGACATTGATCTGGCATGTCACAGATAAACAATTTGAATGAATTTACAATCTGATTAATTGCTTAGAGGAATTTATACCAGTTTACATTAATGACTAATTAGTAATACTAAAATAGATTTGTAGACATTTCTAGATTTCAGCACAATCTCTTCTTCACCGTATTCTTTAGTTATCATCAATAAATTTTGTGTGCTGCAAATTAAGCATTCTGCTGAAAATTTCTGTAAAACCTTTGCTCTACCAATAGGGCTGAGAATATGATAATTGTACCCTCTCCAAAGTGGGTAAGACTACTCCACGAAAAAAAAAAATCTGTCAATTATATACTTACAGACTCAAATATAAATGGCTAATATTTACCCAACCCCAAAACAAGTAAATGCTTATAGACTCAAATATAAACCCCTAATATTTACCTACACCTCAACAAAGAAAATGCTTGTATATAATAAGAGAAAAAGACTTACTTTGACATGAAGTGACCCAAAAACTGTTATGTCATAAAATTCATTAAATCAATGCAAAAAAATTTACAAGGTTGATGTACAAATGATCAAGACTGGCAAATATACCACCCAGACATAAGAAAGATTGCCTGTAAAAAATTATTGTCCGACAACTAAACTTTAGTTCAGATCTCCAGATAAAAACTGAATTTGAGTCAGCCTTTTGTTTCATGTTTCTTAACAAATTATATAAATCATCATCTGTTGAATTTCATTCTGCTGGCTCATAACTGAAAATTTAGGAAAAATTTCTATATCAGATACTTCAATTGCCAATGAAGCCCATGTAGGAAAAGCAGGCTTTCCCAAATTGGCTGCAGAAAAAAGTCTGGAAACCAGAGGGAACTCTGATCTTACAGCTTCTCTCCTCCTTTTTTGCTTTTGGTCGGCAGTTTGTTTAGTGAATGCCTGATAGACCTTATCACCACATCTCTTTGTCAGCTGCCTGTTTTGTCCATTACCAGTAGTTGATGCCACAGAATATTATACTTAGTTTATGTACCTCTTTCCAATTCAAGACTATAATTTTCTATCTTTGCAAAATTGCCTGCCTAGCTCAGATGATATAAAGATTTGAGTAAAGTCACATCAGAGCACATTTTACACTTCTATACTAAGCTTAGTTTAGGTCCAACATAAGGCCTATTGAAGGTAGGTAAATTGTGTTTCAATTGGTCTTCAAAAAATCTTGGCTTTTACCTGGGTACCAAAAAAATAATAATATGCCAGCACAGTTACCAATCATGTCTTATTGATATGACAGGAATTGCAGTTATTACTCAATCAACAATTATAGAGAACATGTTTCTCACTTTCCTTGACTTGTGGTCTACCAAAGACAAGATAATTAGCTTCAAAAGAAGAAACAAAGTAAATAGTTTTCTGCTACATCTGAAATGAAGTTTAAAAAGAATTATTTTTTGTGGGCTCATTTAACTAAAATTCTAAATAAAAAAATATGTATTTCTTCATTATGACTTGCTAAAAGGTATTACTTACTCTCCTGTGATTCCTCAAAAACAATAAGGGCTACATTTTATTTTATTCCTGCCAGAAATACTATAAAAGAGAGAAATATGTCATCGACTCTCACGGTAGAAGCAAATGCAAAATTTGGCTCTTTTTCTTTGAAACTAGGAATTTTTTCTATTTGCCTATCAAGTCTTATATTAAAAGTTGATATCAGATAATCACATTATTCATCCATGGCCTATTTTGATTCAGACAATGCTGGCTAATTTTGCCAACCTAAAATAAAATATTTTACAATCATCTGCTAATGATGGGCCTTGTGTGATTGCATTTTGTGATGGCAAAATGTTAGTGTTACAGTTTTTAGTAAATGAGATATAAAAAATATATGCACATACACATTGCACATACATTTGCATGTATATAAAATATAAATTGTGTGTGAGAGAGAGCAAAAGAGATGGTGATAAGATTTTGGTCAACAATAACCCAACTAAGATAACAAAATCTGGTGTTTGATCATTCGATAAGATTTTAGAACATGTGTAAGACCAAGAAAGCACAAACACACACATATACATATATATATATATATAATTAACTCTCCTGTTGATTTGAAGTATGAGGGCACAACAGTTTATTCAGTTCAATTTTTATGTTTATGCCTTAAATGGTATTTCAGCAGTCCAGCTGCTGATTCACAGAAGCCACGTTTAGTGCAGCTTGTCAGGATTTTGAGTAGAGTAGGTGGAAGTTTTGATCAAATCCTGGTATTAGATCATGAAGATAAACCAAACAAGATTTCTTGAAGTTCTTTATACCTTCATAGAAGACTGGTCTCCATTTTACACAGCAGTTAGGGCTTCAAAAGAAGGAAGATGCACATTGAGAGAGATAGGGTTCTACTTCAGTTTGCTTTTATATCTGAGTAATGATCTGTCTACATTACGTGCACCATCCTTAAGCCGGCTGTATAACTACCTTCGGTATGTGGTCCTCAGTCATCCAATAGAGCATCGCAAGCTCATCTGAGTTGGGACTGCATCAGAAATGACTCAATCCCACTGATGTTATACTATGGTCATGTAAGTAGTCTACATCAAGCAGTGATAGTCTGCTTCATACATAAATGCAATCTTCAAGCCATATCTGAATGGCCTGAAGATTGCATTCAAGCATGAAACAGACTGTTCTTGCTTGGTGTTGACTTCAACGTCCATTTTTATATTTATATATGCTCTATCTCTGATATTGAGCACTTTCATCAATAAATATAATATACCTGAAAACTGTATTTTTATCATATATATATATATATATATATATATATATATATATATATAGCAAGAATTCATTTAAATAAATTTTGTTGAATTTGACTGATAAGGTCTGTTTGTTTTTATTGCATTCTTTTCCCAATTTTGGAATAAGTTGTTATACATCCAAATCAAAATTGTGGATAAAATGTCCAAACTTTTCAAGTTCATACTGTTAACCATTGCAATCAATATCATGTATATTACTTGTCAGTTTATTTAAAAATTTGATTTGAAGGTACAACAAATTAGATGAAAAATACAATCAAATTTAAGCAAACAAATTATTTTAATTGAATTTAACAAAACGTGTTATATATACACACACACACACATTAACCACTCTAGAAATAATGCCTATTTATTTATATGGAAGTTGCAACAGATATAGAGCACACAATAACAATCATTGGATAAGTCATGTTTTCAGCTACAAAACAATATTTTCTCATATAGTTACCAATTTTGGTGATGCATTTTCACCATAGATGAACATCTGCACCAATGGAGGCAACTTATTTTTTCATATACGTCACTATTGCCATTACCTAACTGTGCTCACCTCCAGTAAGTACAAATAAATGGCAGTGTGTGAAATTTTTTCCCTCGAATTCAATGACATTTTCCACCACATATACACATTCAGATCGTATGCCATTTTTCCAGATTGATATTCAGTTTCTACCTGTAAAAGGGTTAAAAAAAATTAGTTGTTGACCAAAAGGTTCATCCTAGACTACCATACCACCACTATCTGCCTCTCTCTCTGTCATATGTGTGTGTGTAATGAAATGTACTAACTCCAACAATTATTTTAATATATCTTTTGTTTATACATTATTTTTATAGATACAAATATTTACGTAAATGCCGTGTTTATAATAAACAGTATTAATAACATTTACTAGTTTGAATGTCTGAGAAATCTCAAAGAAAATATGTGTCCTCCAACAGGAATCTAACCTGTATACAACACAGAACAGTCACATATCCTGACGTGCTATATCATTTAGCTACAAATCATGGGAAGTTTGTAGTTTAAAAACAGTAATTTAATCTTGCTAACCAGACACTTCCTCTGTAGCTGTAGATATTTTTTTTTATTAATTAATGATTAATAATTCATGCCTGAGGAGTTGGTAGAACAACAAAACTTAATTAAGGTGCACTTTCTGTATATTTCTTAGTGTGTGTGTGTATATATATATATATATATATACACGTGTGTGTGTGTGTGTCTATATGTGTGTGTATATATATATATATATATATGTGTGTGTGTATATATATGTATGTATGTGCATTTGTGTGTATATGTATATATGCATATATGTATCTATATACAGTAGCGAGCATATAGATCAGAACGATGTTAAGAAAAATTCTAAATGTGAAATAACATTTTATTTTAAAGCTTCAAAGAACATTTTATCAAGGAAAAATAAGGATATAAAGGTAAATTATATGATTCCAAAATATAAAGCTCAATAAACTTATTTTGATAAATTTATAAGAATAATTATATAACATTCGAAAAATATAGATGATGAAAAACATCAGAACGATTCAATAAATCCATAAAATTTAATAATTATTTTGAAGTACTGAAAATTTTTTAGGGTAAGAATATAAAATAGGGTATTTTACTAAATTACACTGGCTCTTGCATTGTAAACATGGAGAAAAAAATTTGTGACGTCATTTGAACTTAGAAAACTGATAGTCAAGTTATGTAATGAAGTTAAACTCTCAGTTGGGGATATTTCAAAGACTGTGGGGAAATCTAAAAGTGTTATTCATAGTATTTTAAGAAAACTTGAGGAAACGGGGTCATGTGAAGCCAAGAAACCACCTGGCAGGCCTAGGAAAACTACTTCAATGGAAGACAGATGGATTGGTAATGAATCAAAAAAGGATTGATTTGTGATAGCAACTGCTATCTCTAAAAGACCTAATGCTAACCTTGGCATTAAAATATCAATGCCCCCCTCTTTCCCCTATTGAAATTTGCCACTGGACATGTCATATTGACTGAAGAACAGTGGGATTGTGTTCATTTCAGTGATGAGTCAAAGTTTAACCTGTTTGGTTTTGACAGGAGATGGTTTGTTCAATGCAGTCCTAAGGAATGATATTCACCTCAGTGCACTAAAAGCAGAATTAAATTTGGAGGAGGCAGTGTGATGGTGTTTGGTATGATTTCAGCTGCTGGTACAGGACCTCTAGTCAAGCTACACAGCAAAATTAACACAACTGTATACAAAGAGATATTGAAGAAACATGTTATACCTAATTTGAGAACTAATTATTCAACCAACTGTATTTATGCAAGATAACATGCCGTGTCACACAGCGAAATCTGTTAAGACATTTCTTTCTGAGGAGGATGTTACTGTTATGGAGGGACCTGCTCAAAGCCCAGATGAATCCCATTGAGAATGTTTGGAAATTACTAAATGAAAGAGCTAAGGAAAAGAATCCAACAAACATCAAAGAACTATGGACTAATTTGAAAGCAGAATGGGAGAAAATATCCGTTAATGAATGCAAACCATTAATTTGCTCATGTAGCAAAAGATGTCAAGCTGTTATTGCAAGTAAAGATCTACACATCAAGTACTAATGAATTATGAAGGCTATTTTCATTTGGATATGATGTATCCATTATAATAGTATGATTTTGTTAATTGTTCTGATGTTTTTGATCATCTATTTTTTTTTAATGTTATATAATTATTCTTATAACTTTAACAAAATAAGTTTATTGCACTTTATATTTTGGAATTATATAATTTACCTTTATATCCTTATTTTTCTTTGATAAAATGTTCAATGAAGCTTTAAAATAAACAATTCTTTCACATTTAGACTTGTTCTTAAAATCATTTTGATCTTTATGCTCGCTACTGTATATGTATATGCATATATGTATGTATATATGTGTGTGTATATGCATATATATGTACATATATGTGTATATGCATATATGTATATGTGTATATATTTGTATATGCATATGTGTATACATATAGATTTATGTATATATGCATATATGTTTACGTATATATATATATATATGTATGTGTGTATATATGTATCTATGTGTGTGTATGTATATATATATATGTGTGTGTTTGTATATATTTATAGATATATATGTGCATATATATGTATAGATATATATATATGTGCATGCATGTGTGTGTGTGCACATATATGCAGAATATTCAGAAAGAGTTGGATGTGCCTAATGGTGATTATGAAGGTACAGCAACTCAGAAATCTCACTGTGATCATTCTGATACAAAAAGGACCTCTGAATCTGTTGGTGAGATCCAGGCCATGATTGACAATATCTCCATGTCAGTTAGGTCCATAGCCAGGGACACAGGAATGTGTGAATTTCTTATCAGGCAGGTAGTGCATGAAGATGAGAAAGGGCCAATTTTTATCCCAAGCCATATAAAGGACAAGATGAAAGTCCACACTATGAAACATTTGAACAAAGTCAAGCATTTCCTCCAACCGAACACGCTTTGGTTTTCCTCAGACTAGAAATATTTATATCAGCATAAGATGGTGAATACACAGCTTGCTGTGTCCCAAAAAGCTGTACTGAGAGGACTCTGCACCATTCCACACAAACAAAAGAACCCACTCATGACTGTCAGACAATTTCTGTGACAACATCACCCCTTACGTCTGGCAACCTAACTCCCCAGACTGCAACTCTCTTGATTATTATGTGTGGGGCACAGTTGAGCAAGAGACCAACAAAATTCTTTGTAACACCAAAGAAGAACTGAAGGAAAGGAATATGGCACCATTCACCAACTTAAAGGAGGAGACCATCCAAAAGAGTTAAAGGAGATTCCAAAGTTGTCTGGAGGCAGTGGTTGAAGTCAATGGAGATTTTATTGAATAAAATTACTGTTTAGTATTTCAAGATATTTTTGTGTAATTTTGGTAAATCAATCTGTTAAAATGAGGTGTCAGTGTTATTTTCATTTTTGTGTAATTTAGATGGCAATTTATCCATCGCACACGCTATGTGTGTGTGTGTCTATATCTTTTATATTCTTTGTCACTTCCCTTCATTGAAAATAGATTTTATAAGAAGACTGAAAATGAAAACATAGACTAAAGAGAATGATTGTGTTTATAACTACATTTTTAAGCAGTTAGTATGGCAATAGAATTGAAATTTGAAAAAACTTGGTAATGCTATTATTACAAGGAATTACAAAAAAGTTCTTGACTGCAAAAAAAAACAACATTTATTCAGAATTTGGGAAATGACTGGTGTTCAGAACTTTTCAGTACACTCTTCTCGATTTGTCATAATAGTAACAATATGGAGAAATTTGAATAATTTGGTCATGTTTATTTAAACAGAGTGGGCAATAGTAGAAATAATTAAAAAAAATGATGTTTTAATATTATGAGACAAATAGGCAAAAAATGATGTTAGCTAATTATTTTTGTTTATTTCTCAACAGGCTTGTGTTTTACTGGCCTTCTAACCAACTTTGAAATCAATATTTTATGTAAAGGTGTCCCTCTTGTTCTATCACTAAGATAGGAATAATATGTTGAAACAAAATGTGGAAAATTGCCAGGATCTGTTTTGTTTTCATTTTGCAAAATACTGAGATAAAAAATGATAATAGTTATTTTTTTTCTTATATAAATTTAAAAAAGATTATCTGATCAGCTATCTTTTTGACATTTTTCCAAGTGTATGAATTATAGATAAACCAACCATAAATGTGCTTTGTATGTTATGTATATTTCTAAAATTATGACTTAATGATTTCCACTTGAAGACTTTGGAAAACATTCTCAAAATAAGTACATAATCTATCACTCAGATAATTTTTTAGCTTTGGTTATTCATTCAGATAGAAACAAAATCTATGGATTAAGATCTTCATGCAATAGATTCATATGTAGAAAAATTATCGCAAAAGTGAAGAGATATCCTTCTATTGAAACAAGAGTTTTTTTGTTTTTTTTAGTGATTTTTTCCAGAATATTTTGAAATGCATTAGAAATCATCAGAATCCTCATCAGAAGTTGTTGTTTTTTCTCCATGAGGAATTGACTTTATTAGATCTGCTATCTTATCTTTTGGAATATCTGACCAGACTGCACTGAAAACCTGAAAGAAATCTTCTGTAAAAAAAAAAAAATTCTGAAAATCTTAATTTTTTCAGATCCAAAATGACTAAACCAGGTTCAATAGCCTGACTTACCTTTATTGAATGTGCTTTTCTTTTTATCTGCAGAGTGCTGTCTTGCATTGTGTTCCAGATTCTATAAAATGTATGAAATAATTATTAGCAGATTCTGTCAGAATATCCATGGTTAAAAAAAAATGACATCCTATACACAAAGAAGTTTTGAATAACCAGTGCTCTAAACTGCATACTGTAGTGTAACCAACAGTTGCCTCTAGTTAATGGTGAACTGCTGGTGATTCAAACAACATTTTAAGCAAGATTATCTCCAGATTCATCCTCAATTGTTATTTAAAAATTGAACAAAGGAGAATTCATCAGAAAAGTTGATACTGTGCCATGACTCCAAAGGTCTGTCCACTGTTTGAATTTCTTGTTTTTCCCTCTGCCTTCAATGTTAAGTAATTAAAAAAAAAAGTTTAAGACTGTTTTAAATTTAACATACAAAGACCCATTTTCAATGTCTTATGCTGGCTACAATGAAATGTCATAGTTTTTTTAAGCCTCCATTAATGAATGATATAAGCACAAGGTTACCCCATGAAAGTGAATTTCCTTATTCCAGTACTATTTGGCTTATTCCAATTTTGAATTGATCAATAATGACTCCTTTTGAAATGTACCAATTCTTATGCTTCTGAAGTTTGAGACATAGGTGACTTTGCAATTATTTCTCTTTTATTTTCATAGTAAATTGAGTCATTATCAATGAGTATATCTTTATTAAATGTCAGCTCTGTGTGAAATAATAGTGATTATTTACTCATGTCATGTTTTTTTTGTGTTTGATTATGTGTGAATATTTTATCTATGACATAAACATGTCTATCAGTAAGTTCCAAGCTGGGACTTCAACTCTGCCAGTTTCGCCCCCCCCCCCCCTCCACTTTCTTTCATATGTCCTCTTCCTTTATATACTTCCCCATCTTTTGCTTTCAAATGCTTCCCCATTCCTTTACTTTCACATGCTTTACCTTCCTCCCTTTCTATACTTTCCCTCTCTCTTATTTTCATGTACTTTTCTATTCACTTTTCTCTTTCACATACATACACACATCCTATCTTTCTAATTTTTGTTCTTTCCTTACTCTCTCTCTCTCTCCCCTTTTATTTCTGCTTTTCTTGTCTGTTTCTTTCCAACCAGTTGTATACATGCAGGAAAAGATTAGATCCCTGGGTAGATTATAGGAGATTTCCATCTGATGTTACCCTCAATCTGCACTGCAAAGATCGCAACTATTTCAGCAATTGCAGATGAACACAAGTCCTACACAAGTCTGGCCATCTGTAGAGAATTTTTGCAACAAACTCCATCCAATCACTTATTCAGCTTAAGCACACTGATTATCTTTGCCTCCAACCCAACACACGGACAGATCTTACTTCTTAGCAAATGCTAATCATATCAAAATTAATCAATTGCTATGCTGAAATGCAAAAAAGATGTGTGTTTATCTGTATATACATTAATTCTGAATGTATGAACAAACCTCCAGTTAAAGGGTTTGCTTTTGATCTATCTGTTTCTACAATCAAATTTGATATAATGTTTGTCTAAACTTCTCTTCCATTCACATGTTTGTCAAATTCTTTTCAAGTGGAGTTAGTATATTCATGAACTTTTCACATTTCATGGGCATATTCTTTTATAAAAAGTAGATTCTTAGACAGTTCTATTTATTTATGGTTTTTGGGATATATTCATTGCCAACTAATTACAGTTCCAAATTTTATGAAAATAAAGATGAAAATGAATTTAAAAAAATAAATAAGCATATAGGGAATAGGAGCAGCAATGCAGTTGATAGGATTTATTATATTGCCAATAGTTTTCCTTTTCATTAACATTTTGATTTAAAGTTAGACAATAATCCTGATGATATTATTATATCTGTAAAGTTAATAATAATGATAAAACTAACAATGCTTCTCTTGATACCAAATTTATATACATACATACATACATACATACATACATATATATATATATATATATAGGTAATAAATTTGTTTTGTTCATTATTTCCTTATATCTTCCCTATCCACACTAAATTCATTTTACTTGTTAATTTCTAACCAATTTTTCATGATAATGAATGAGTCTGTTTATATCTACTTGTTTGCAGTGTGATGAATACTTAGACTCCACAAAAATATAGCAATTCTTCTGTTTGAAATTAATTTACTTTCTATCAGTCTTTTAATGTTTTTCTTGTACTTTCATCTAAGAATATTAACTTTTCATTAGAGGAGAAAATAATTAAAAAAACTCTACTCTTGACCCATCTGGAGTATCCCTGTCTAACTTGCCACTTAGAACTGAATCTCTGTTGAGTAATATGCATATAACCCCTTCCATGGTTTCTGCTATCATCTCTAACGTGGATCCCCACAAAGCATGTGGACCACGCATCCCCCTGTTGATATCCCTAGCTCCTGTGCTCGCTAAACTGTGTAATAAATTTCTCCTGCTTTCCTACCTGCTGAAAGTCATCCTCTGTTGTTCCAATTTTAAGAACTCTGTGGTAAACCATCCCGCCATCAGCCTATTAGCCTTCCACCTCTTTTTGGGAAGCTCTGAGGGACCCTAATGCTGAATTGGTTCATCGTCTCTCATCAGAATTTTCTCAGACAAGCAACATGGCTCTCGTTTTTCCAGTTCAATTGCTGATGTGCTAATGTTAATTGCAGAAAGAGTCTATCCATGCTTAGATTATTGGTCCTGATCTGGTGGCTCAGCTCCAGTCACTTGCCCACCACTGTAAGGTTGCCTCCCTATGCCTTTTTTATAAATACTTTCATGGTAATTGTTCAGATGAGCTCTTCACTCTAGTACCTAAACTGTATGAGTTTAAGTGCAATACTAGACTGGCAGTGAGATCTCATCAATTTACAGTTGAGCTAGCTAGATCTAGCTATAACTTCTATGCTGACAGTTTCTTTTCTCACACTTCTCACTTGTGGAACTACCTTCTGGCCCCATGCTTTCCAGCCAACTTTAATCTGATAAATTTAAATGCAATGTCAATCGCTATCTACTGTCCTCCCGATTGCATTTTTTTTTTCTATTCATTACTAATGTTTATGTTCCTAATTCCAAATGTGCAGCAGCAGTCCTGGGTATGACGATAAACTACATCCGCGTCCAGAGTAAGACGATTAACTACATCCAGCAGCAAGATCTCTGATCAGGATGTTTTGAGGAGCGTGGAACCACCTCTTAATTGCTGGTGTTTCTAGGTCCACCCTGACCTGGGGTGGTAGCACCTGTTAGGGTCCCAGCTATGGGCAAATAGTTAACTCCAAAACTGAGGTAAAAAGCATTATAAAAGTGTAAAAATAGGTTTTAATACCAGAAATACTTTGTAAAAAATTATTACCAGAAATAAATTTTTGAAGAAAAAAAAAAGATAAATAAAAAACTATTACCAGCAATATATTTTTGGAAAAAATATTACCAGCAATACGTTTTTAAAAAAGGAAAAAAATTTTTTTTAAATAAAAATATTACCAGCTATACATTTTTGAGTAAAAAAATATTACCAGAAATAGATTTTTAACAAAACAAAATATTACCAGGAAAAAAAAAAGTTGTTGCTATTAAATAAACCATTGAGGTTGATATGCCATAAAACACAAACCAAACCAAATGTGCAGCAAATTTTGTCAATGTATTTTATCATTTAGAAGGTATACAATCTGAAGATGCTATAAATAAACACTGAAGTATTAACAGAATCTATTAAACATGAACAACAACAAAGTTTTAGAGAATGGAAACAAAAAGGACACTTATAATCAAAAAGAGACAATTGAAATTTCTAGAGCACATCATGAGGAAAGAGGGTTTAGAAATTATGGCTTCATGAGTACTGATTTCATTTAAATATCTTTGTCTGAATAACGCTCTGCATTAAAATGGGTAAGATGAACTTCAAAATCATTGTTATTGCTAACATTATGTATTCATTTCTAGCTGTAATCTCATTGTGAATGGAACATTTCAAATGAAATAAAAATTGCTCTTTGATGTTTTCTGGAATTAGTCATTACTTTAATTGTGTTTGTATTCTGATGACCATTTATCATCTCATAAATGACAAAATTACAAACTATAATATTTCCTTCCTTTATTTTCATTTTATATTGGTCTCTCAAGAAAAGGACTGCATATAAACTTTAATCAAATATTTGTAGTTATGAAATAAGAATAGAACTATTGCAACTATTTGTACTGAAAGACAACTGAATCCTTGACTAGAAATTATTTTTAAATTTCCTCAAATAAATAATTCAGAGTAAATCGTTTGCTCTCCATTACATATTTTTTAATATATTAACCACAGGACAACCAGAGAAGTGTTTAAATTCTTAATAATCCTGGAGGTATTATCATTATTAAATGGGAGAACATTGCACTTAGATGTAAAAAGTTTGATTAGTAACAATAAATCTCTTTTTGTCTGTTCATTTTGTATTTGTAAAATTTAGCATGTACACTTTGGAACATTTATTTTGACTGCTGGAAAAGGCAGGACTTTGAAAGAGCCAAATTGGATTGTTTATAGCAACGAGTGTCATCATGTGGGGGTTTTTCATTTTTGTTTTGTATTATATTTAAAAAAGAAATGGCAGTATGATAAATTTTAAAGGAATTGTTCTGGAAATGTTCAGAGTGGTCTATAAATTGAAAAAAAAGATTTTGAATAATATCTGTATATGTTTCTTGTATAAGGAATGATCAGTATTATACACTGGTTTCTCAATACTGGTGCCCTCATCTTGTTTGTTATAGTGACACCTTTCCAGTTGCTCTTTTACCCAGCAGCTTTATTCACATACTTGTCATATTTGGTAATATTCATGGAATTTAATTTCACAAGAGTTGTTTACCTCCCACATCATTTCCCTCCCGACATAATCAGTCATACCTGACTTTCTAATCTTACTTTGGACTAGCATTTTGCTATCTAGCCTTTTTAAAGAACAGAGTGTTTTACCTTTATATTCCCTGCCACAAATGTATAGAATTCATATTCTTATCTGAGAAATAATTTGTCTATGATCAAGTGTTTCTGAAGATGGGAACTGCATCTGAAGTTTTTCATTTTATAGACATATCATATTGAAACATCGATTCTCATATTATCATTGATAAAGTTAAGCAACATCAAGCCTGGTCAGTACCTAGATAGATGACCACTTGGGAATACCACGTACTGTAATCTTGGATGTGTAGGTGGAGTATTGGATAACAATTCAGAATTGGAGATTGGAGAGTCCAGCTTCAATTCCAGTTGGATTTTTTATATTCATTTATGTGCAAATACCCTTAGGATAGGTGTGAATCTACCTCTTCTACCCCCAGATATGGGTTAATTAGTAGGACTTGTATCAGTAAATTATTATTATCTCAAAAGATTTCTTACAATCTAAAATGATCTTTTGGCTTTAATTAACCTACAAAAGGTTGATACACTATAAAAAAGAAATCAGTCTGAATTTTGTTCTGGTGTTGTAAAGACTGCAATTCCTTTGATTCCTTTCAGATATGTTTCTGATGTAATGGAGATTGACTGTGGCAGTTTTCCAAATATTATCATCTCCCCTTGTACCACGGATAATAGATACTTAAATAATAAATAGAAAGCAATATTGTGGAGAATAAGGTTATATTGAAACAATCAGTGTAGATGCTAAACTTAGATAACTCCTTCAGTAGGCTAAGCATAGAATTGAACATGATATAGGAGACTTTGATCAGGAAAGAACAGACATTAGGTCTCAGATTCAAAATGTTCATCACCCAATTATCTTAGTAGTGGTTATAAACATTAGTTAATCATATACAGTTTATCTAGTAACTGTGAGCTCAGTTCTTGAGGCAGACAAGGAAAGGATAAATTAACTGATAAAAATTAGCCCTTAGCATGTACAGTAAAAATAGAACAGTCTACTCTCATGGATTGAATAAAGGCTTGAGTTTGAAATTATAAGAACCAAATATGGCAAGTGCCTGAAGATGGCCAGAGTGTACAACAGCTGAAATGTCATTACTATAACAACAAAGCTGAAAAAACAAGTTTGAATAAATCAGTGTTTGTACATGTATATATGTATGTATGTATTTATATGGTAGGACTATCGCATCAATTGTGATGTATGTGTGCCTAACAATTCAGTTCTTAGAACTGAACTGCCAGACTTCCGACACATATGATTTGATTCTGGTGGTTAACGCTTATGCAGAACCAACTACACTTTTCAGAAGAAATAATAACAGAAAGAACTGGTGTACAGTGTTCCACAAAGTCTCCAAACAGGCCTTCTTAGATTTTGAATTCGTAGTTGTCTCTCTAGACTGATTATTAACCTTGTCTAAATTGCCCAGTCAGTCCTGTTACTACCACCAGCAAAAATATGGAATTAGCACACTTAGAGAGGATGTCCACCTTGTTTTGTTTTTAATTTACAGCAAATAAACTAATCACAGATAAAGTGCAAAATATTTTTTATTCAACTGTTGAATATCCAAGCTTTATAAAATATACCTTAAACAAACAATATTAAATTATTTAAATTAATGGGGTAATTTTTTCCAAGACATGCAGAGCAAAATATTATGGAATAACCCAATATTGAGGAAAAATTATAGAATTCATCTACAAAAAAAAATTAGAATTTGTACTCCCCCCCCCCCCCAAATCTCAATTTTTTATGAAAATCTTAATTCTTTGAGGCATGGATTTCACTAATTTAAATCAATATTCTTTATCAAAATAGTTCCAACTTTGCCAAATGGATCTTTACCAATTCGATCTTATTTGTTGGATGGAGCCTTCTCGTGGACTTTTATTTCTTTATAAATTTATAAATTTTCAATTGGATTTACATCCAGTCTCTTCGCTGGTGATTTCATTGATTTTTTTTTTTTTTATATGACTTTCCTGAAGTAAAGCTTTATTCCACTTTACTCTGTGATAAGATACATTATCATCCAGAAAAATGACTTTATCATCACTAAACCAATTATCTATCTATGGAAGGAGAAAATTATCCAGGATTTCAGTGTACACATATGCATTGATTGTTAATGTAATGATTGCCATTTCCCCTAGTTCTTTAAATGACATGCAATCTCATATCTTGAATGACTTGTGCAGAAATTTGTTTGTTTTCTTCAGGCAGTCATCTTTATATATTTTATTTGAATGACACCTGACAAAAGCATCATCACCTTGGCCAATGCAGATTTGTAATTCATCACTATTGAATATCAGTTTCATCCACTCATCCTCATGACATGATTGTTTCTCTTTAGCCCACTTTAGCTTCATTTCCTTCTCTTTGGGTTTCAGTGCTGCTTTTCATTTAGCTTTTCTATAGGTTCTTTGAATTTAATCTATTTCTTAGAGTTCTGTTACCAACCTTGATTCCTGTTGCAACCCATTGGTTTTTCACTTGCTTTGTTGTACATTTTCTATTTTCAAGGCGTATTGTTTTGAGCTTTTTGTCCTGCTACATTCGAGGTCTACCAGTATGCTTCCTTTTTTTTAACCATGTCATTTTTTTTGCACCAAATTGTAGATACAGCTGACTAGGAACCATCAACATCTTTCACCACATTCCATTCTCAGTTGCCTTCTTCAATTAATTTTCTGATCCTTTTCATTACTTCAATTAAAAGTACTTTTGCTTTCAGTTAGGTATTCCCAACCACTTTGTGAGGTCTACAAGAACTCATTTAACTGCAGATCAATTTGTATATCTATGTTTTTGCAAGTATTTATTTTAGGAATGTAGATTACAAGATCCTTCCATAATCTTTTTCTCAACATTGCTTGGAAAATAATTATACCATTAATTTAAATAATTTTATCAAATTGATTTAAGGTATATTCCACAAAGCCAGAATGTTCAGCTATTAAATAAAACATGTTTTACGTCTTATCTGTGATTACTTTATTTTGTGCTAACTAAAAAGAAAAAAACTAAGTGAAAATCCTTTAAGTGTTCTAATTCCATAATTTTTGCTAGGGTTTTTATTTAACCCATAGCTAGTTGGAGAAGAGATCGTCATACCTTTTCCAAGGGTATTTGTGTAAGTGGATGTAGCAAATTTGACCAGAATTCAAACTCGACTTACAAGTGTCTCATTCTAAGCTGCTCACCTTAACACATCCGTCTATTTATTTATATAAAAAATTAAATAAATAGTCATATAGAAAAAAATATGAGTAAAATCAAATAAAAAGAATTTGATCTGAGATCACACTGTTTCTTCAAACATTGAGCACCAGTTTTATTTTTATATTTTTTACAAAAGTGTATAACTATTTTACGTCTATTTGTTTTATTTATGTATATAATGTCAATTAAACCAATAGGTCTAAAATATATAAAATAATTATATATACTTCTAACACTTTCGCCCCAGCCCCTCAACCTCCAACGTCTTACTCTCTGGGTTGAAGTGTCTACTTGGTCTTAACTGAACTTAAGGGAGTGACCATAGGTCCCCTGAGCATCCGTAGATCATTTCACTGGTCCACTGGTTTAATCCTTCTTCCTGCCCACATTGTGTTTGGTTTGATCCAGAAAGCAGAAGTGATGTTCATCCATTCATGGTCGACTGAAGACACAGCTGGAGAGTCTGTGCTAAGAAATTTAGAATGCACCAAAAAAATATATATCTGCAGAAAGCCAGACAAACAACTATTCACTGGTTGAATTGTTAATGTCTTTTATATAGCAGAAAAGAATAGTATAGAAAAGAAATGGGTTACAGAAAAGTAATTCACATAAAAAAAAAAACTCATACACTGGATTCTAGACACACAGAGAGTGGGTTGTGATTAGCTTGTTGTGAAATCATCTCAGAACAATATACAACTCTCGCGATGGAGAGATAAAGATTTCTGTGCAGGGCTTAAAGTTTATAGTTGCGTTCCTCCTCGGCAATAGTAACAGTAGTAGTAAGCTTCGTGGTAGCTGAAGCAACGGTACTTATATCAAAGGTACATGTTAGCGGGCATTTTGTTCCAATCTCTGACGTCACTTTCATACTTCTTCGAGCATTCAATTCAACTCTCCTCACTTTCAATCTCCGACATCTCTCCACCCAGCTCGACTGCACTCGACGACAGGCGAGCCAAAAGCAACTCTCCACCTCTCCTGTCTGCCACTTCTGTCTGCCCTTCTTCAGCATAACTACGTGTTTATATAGATAAATCTGGTTGGTCATAATTGACCCTTGGCCCGCACGCAATTATCACGGGTGCTCCTTTCAACCCCAAATCATGTGAATTTCAAAGTCCTTCATAGCTTAGTAAGCTCTATTTCAAATTTGAACTGCTAAAAATTATTTCAACCATTTTCCATTGTCTTTCTAATGACCCAATTCCAAATGGGCTAGATCAGATTTCCCATCAGTAAACAAAATTGCTCTGATCTAATTTCGCTACTCAGATTCACTCCAATTTCAATTAAAAAAAATATACATGTGAGTGTGTGTATGTTTTTTCCAAACTCTCTCTGTCACATACTGCTTCTTTGGTTTATTTAAATAATCCCAAATAAATAAAAAATATAAGAATAAGTAAAATATAATCCAAATTAAAATTGCATCAAAAAATTTCTCCATCATATTTTAAATAAAATAAAAAAAATGAAGGCAAATAGTTTTTTTTTGTTTTGACCACAACCCATGCATTTGCATATCTGCAGGAAGAATGATAGAAAATATTTCTTGGTAACATGTATTTAGAAGTAGAAGTAATCTTTATTTGCAGTAGTTCAAGTATCCTCTCTTTACAACAATTAATACAACAATTAATACAACAAGTATACAAAAATGATGATATAAACTGTAGGGTTGAAAAAG
>OZ038480.1:65833928-65878928 GCA_964036315.1 Acanthosepion esculentum | reverse complement strand
TAGACAATGGCCATAGGATTTTGGGAAGAATGGCATGCTGATAAATCCAAGCTTTAAATCGGCCTGGTAAACCAGACTTATCAACCCTGATTAACCAAGTCTCTAGTTTGTCTTTTGTTTCTTGGATTGCTGTTGTGTCTTTTAGAGAGTGATCTATTCGTTTTCCCAGGCTTTTTACGGGCTTTTCCCTAATTGTTGGTATGTCTCCCTCGGATAGTCTGAATCGCTCCTTATCTAATACGTTCCCTATATATATATATATATATATATATATATATATATATACACTGCGTGCCAAATTATTATTGAGATAACATTTTTTCTAATATTTCAAAAACCGTCCAATCAATTCACACAAAATCTTCACGCAATGTTAGCAACACTGACCTGTGCAATCACTGAAATTTTTGTACTGATATGCACAATGTAAACAAACTAGGGCCATATTTGTTATCAGCTCAGTGATTTGAGTGTGCCAAATTATTAGAAAGGTTTAGTAAAATTCCCAGAATTGAGCAAACAAAACGTTTATTAATGTTGCACGTGAGTGTTTACGATCAAAAGAAGCTAATAAATAAGATAATCAAACAAATAACAGATACAAACAAAGGTACAGTTTTAAATAAATTAATGTGCTTTTCCTGTTTTGAAATTACTTGAAGAAGTCGACGGTCCATAGAACCTGTTAATTGTAGGATGTCATCTGCTGTAATGCCACGAGATATGTCAAGAATGGCTTCTCACAACTCAGCGTTGCTCCTGGATTGTCGTCCGTTGGCGTACAGTCTTCGCTTCATGATGCTCCAAAGGTTTTCGATTGTGTTCAAATCCAGAAAATTTGCTGGCCACTTCATTTTTCGAGGTCCATCAAAGCCTAACTGTTTCAAATATTCAGTAGTCTTGTGAGCAGCATGTGAGGGAGCATTATCTTGCATAAAAACAATGGCCCTTCTGAAGGCAACTCTTTGCCTTTTCATCCATGGTTCAAGATGCTCCTTCATAAACGCTATGTATGCATCAGCAGTCATTTTGACGCCATCTGGTACTCTCCATGAGCCCACTAATATTTTTTCAATAATACCACCCCAGATCATTATGCCTCCACTGCCTTGTTGGCGTCTCAAATGCTGATGGCGATGCTGTCCGTTCATTACCCAGCCTTTGCACCATCTATCTGGCCCATCAAGTGTTGCTCGAGTTTCATCTGTTAACAAAACTTTAGAGAAGTCAATCTTCATATTGTCCTCGGCCCATTTCAATCGATTTTGAATGTGATTTCTCGTCAACGGAGGCTTTGATACAGGTTTGGCTGTTGTTGCTATTTCCCTCAGATACCGACACCAAGTACTTTTAGACACAGTAGGATCCCCAATGCGACTGAAAAGCTCTTGACTGGTAAGTCCAAGGTTCTTCGTGGCCTCTCGTTTAAGTCGTGACATGAGACGACGTGAAATAACCCTCGGCTTGCCTTTATCTGCCCTTTTGCGTACTTGTGTAGGGTTGGCTGTGAATTTTTTCACTGTTTGATGACACCTCCCTATCATTTTAGAAATTTCTAGGGTAGATTTACCTTTTGAGAGTTCTGAGGTGATAGTTTTCTTTTCAGCATCACTTAAACTGCTTTTACGGCCCATCTTTTCACTAAATTCTTACACTTTTATAATAATTTGGCACGCTCAAATCACCGTGCTGATAACAAATATGGCGCCAGTTTGTTTACCTTGCGCAGATCAGTACGAAAATTTCAGTGATTGTGCAGGTTAGTGTTGCCAACATTGTGTGAAAATTTTGTGTGAATTGATTTGATGGTTTTTGAAATATTAGAAAATAAGTTATCTCGATAATAATTTGGCACGCAGTGTGTGTGTGTATATATATATATATATATATATATATATATACACACACACATGCACACACATACCAAAAATCATGGGATAGATGCCTATATATATATAATGAGTATGTGTGTGTTCTGTTATGCAAGCCATGATATAATGGATGAGATTTAGCAAATAAATATGTCAAAGCTTTCATTCACTCTAATCATTACTTAAGTAGTGACATAACTTCTGGTGGTTAGGTGAATTGTAAGATGATCACAATTATTTAAACACCAGCTGTTTGAACCTAATAAATATAGGGATTTTTCAATTGGTGCCCACTTACTTAATTATTACTTCAGTATTCCCTGTTGAGTTTTAGTTATTTTCTTCACTAACAAATTTATTATTTCTGCTAGTAGGGGAAAGAATTGATAATCATACATCAGAATTTTGCACTTTTTTAAAAAAACTAAATTTTGTTTAATTAAGTTTCAGTTCTTAATTGGTCAGGAATTAAAGTAAATATTATTGATACAGTATCAAGTTGTTCTATTTATAATATCTGTGCTATATTTAGAAAAATCAATCAAAGTTTCTAAAACTTTAATTTCATTAACCTCAGTTTTATAAATAATCTTCCTATTTCTGTCTCTCTGGCATTGAAACTCTTGTATATAATTATTCTTCCCTACCTCTACCACTTCCCATATATTATTTCTCATGGATTTGCTATGTTTGATATATACATATACATACATACATATATATATATATATATATATATATATATATATATTAATTGGAATTTTATTGTATACTTGTAAATTTGTATATTCCTTTATTTACTATCTGCATCTCTTTCACTCTTCTACCACTTTTCAATCATTTATTATAATTACTATATTCATCAATTAACCAATTTTACCTTCATTAAAATCTTAGTGGAACTGTTACTGGGACACAGAGTATGCAGTTATAAAATAAATTAATGAATAATTCTTGACTTTTATCTTAATTAGATCAATTTAGTCCGGTAAATATCACATCTTTCATGATATTTTTTATTTTTTACTATGAAACTCGGGAACAAGCAAATTTTAAATAACACAAGTTTAATCAGCTGCTAAAATCTATTATCTCCATGTACAACAAACTTTGAGTTTTAAACTTTTGCACTTTTCCCAAGCACTATATTGAATAAGTTGGAAAACTCTCTTCTCCTTTAAATCTTTAAGCTTTATATTTTCCAAGTCAAAATTTAATCAACAAGTCTAATGTGCTTATTAAGACGTTGTTCACTGCATCATGCCTCTTTCAGAAAGCCTCAACACTCAACATATTTTCAGATATGTCATAATTACAATATAGAAATTTTGCTCCTATTTGCTTGGTCAGCAATTTTAATAAATCTGGATTTTTAATGTTATATTTGATACTTTAGTCAAAAGTATGATCTTGTAAAATCAGTGACTTATACTTTATATAAAGGCAATAATTTTTGTCTTTCCATGATTATGTCTTATTTGTTTGATCAGGACTTACCAAAATGTTAAAGAGTTTAAGTAAAAATTAGCATAGGATAGTAAATAAGCACAGATTGAAAGCGTTTTGTAAAATAATTAGATATAACTGAGTTTATCAAAATAAGTTAAAGGGATGAGAAAAAATAATTACAAACAGAAAGATTTTTTTTCTGCTTTTTTTTTTTTTTTTTTTTTGCTGAAAGTTATAATGATATAAAATGGAAGACCAGTGTATAAGAACAGAATAAAACATACATTTAATCCTTTTCATGCAATACCATTTGAAAAGAATTAATAAAATCTATAGTTATAAAGTAGGTACTACATTTCTCATAAGACTAGAAGAGAAAGAAGAAATTTCAAATGTAGAGAATCTTGATAGAATGAGTTGTTTTGTGCTTTTTTGTATTTTTAGAGCATTAGATAATAATTTAGTTTTAGAAGTCATTACTCATGGATTTGATCCTTACTAAGTTCTTTCCTAAACACCATGGCTGGGGACTCAGGGTTGGACATTGGAGATCTGGGGCTGGCAATGCAGGACTGAGCAGTGTGGAAAGGGATTGTTAATGGAGTTCTGACCAACCACGGGGAGGTCGAAGGATGCCGATGATGATTAGTTATTGTGTGTATATCTGAGATGAGAGAAGACAATTTAAAGTGAATAGCATTAAATTATTCATATGCCAAACAAAATCTGCAGAAATTGCTCCAGTCTCACCCTTCACTAAAAACACATGAGCAAACTGAATAGAATTTACAAAACAGGCCAAACTCTGTACAAAACAACTTAGTTTGTCATTTCTGCAATAAGCATTGAAAGTTATTTGCTGACTTCAAAAGTCATTGTTGTTCTTACAAGAACTAAAAACATTGATCAAACTTGTCAGCAGTGGTCATACTCTTTTAACAAGTCAAAGTCATACCCATCAAGTATGCATGCATATATATATATATATATATATATATATATATATATATATATATATATACCTCCAAAGATTCACTAAAAGATGAGCATACATTAAGAAAAGAAATTCCCCAAACTTAATAAAAACAAAGTTCTATTGTTAATTTTTTTGTTATTATTAAGAGGAAAGACCAAAGGATTTTTTTTTATTATTAAATTATATTTTTTTTATCCTTTTTAGAATGTTGGAAATTTTGGCTAAAATTTTTGTTTTTCTTGTATCAGTGGTGTACCATAAATTAATATAGAAAATTTTAGCATCTTTTTGCAGTGAAAAAAACATTGATTTGGAAATTCTTGCAAAAATTAAATAATTGTTGGATTTTAATGAAACTTTCAGGATTTATTATACACAAATAATTTAAATTATTTTAGAAATGTTTCTTTTTCAGAAAAACATTTTTTTTTACATCTGTTACCACTCCCCATTCAACTTATTTAAGTTTTTGAAATTTGCAGAAATTAATTTTTGTACCACTTAATGTTTATATTAGTTATATGCAGAAGTACTTGGAGAATTTAAGTCATCAATTTTTCTTTTTTCTTTTTGGCTGAAAATCTGCTCTGAATCGTAATATAAAAAATGGCATAAAACTAAGACATTATTTAATTAGAAAAGCTTTTAATGGCTTTTATGAAAAAGATAATATAAACATTATTGTCTTAAGAGAAATATTTTTTTGATGAATAATGAATTTTTAGAAGTATTGTTGTCATTTTTCTCTTAAATTTTAATTACAATAATTTATAGTTTTAAATCATTTAAAATTCTGTATTAATTTAGGTTAGGTGATATTGTTATTAAGTAAAAACTATATTTACTATTCAAAACTGGAAAAGCTTATGGCAATTCAGTGACCACCCCACTCCCCATAATTAAAAAATTTTTTTGTACATGTATAAACATGCTGATTTTGTAAACACAAATGTCCATGTACAACATTATCAGAAAATAAGATTGGTAACTATAGTAAATTTAAAATCAAAGTACCTAAAATTCAATAAAACATTAGATTATGGGAAATATTTTCCTAAATTTTTGATATTATCAGGAAGTTAAAAATTATGTAAAAAATGCTCTTACATTCATAATTCATGAAGTCATTTTTATGGATATGTCCAGCATAGAAAAAATTAGTTCCATTTCCATCTGTCAATCTGTTAATAGAGCTGTTAACACCTAATGAAGACACTTACCTCCATGTTAAAAGTGCATTTCTGTAATATTTTAAACTAAAAGTAAGTAATATTTGTTTCAAATTGGATTAAATTAACTTTAAATCCTCTAATATGCCTCAAATAAAGTTTCAGCAAAGTATATTTTATTTTTGAAAGATTTTTTTTAATGAAGAGAATTACATTGGTACTGACATATGGCTAAAATCAATGATTCCCCCTCCTAAAATACTCCTTAGTCAATTTAAATTAGTTTTGAAATAGAACAAAGTATTTTGCTTATTTGAAATATTAAATTTAATATATTAGCTTGAAACCTTAGGTATTGTGTTTCTTTGGAGGTATATATATATATATATATATATATATATATATATATATATAAAAGGAACAACTACTAATAAAAAAACTAGAAATTTGTGACCTACTCAAAGCTGAAGCAATAAAAGACAGATATGACGAAAGGAAAAACTCATCCAAGTTTCTCACAAAACAATTAAAGATCGCTGCCAGGGAGCTACATAACCATACTCATGTAATTTTTAAAAAGGCAGATCCTTATTGTATTAAATAAATTTAATTATAATTTGAAATTACAACAAAAACTTGATGATCACATCAAATTTGAAAAAGTCAACAAAAAATCCTATTAACCAACTGAAATTGAAAATCAACAACCTGATCACAGCCAACAATGCAGAACAAGACAACTTAAAACTTCCCAAAATAATTGGTGACTACAAACAAGGATACATGTATAGAACTATAAAAATACATAAACCTAACTTCCCCTTGAACTTATCATATCCCAAATACCCATTCTGGTTTATCAATTAACTGAATTCATTAACCAACTCATTACATCATACATACCTAGTAAATACAGTATTAAATAAACTCATGAACTGATCCAAATCTTAAAAGCACAAAAACCTAGTAATGAAACTATAGCTTCACTTGATGTTGAAAGTCTATTTACCAATGTCCCAGTTAGAGAAACAATTGATATAATTATAAAAAAAAATTAGACCGAACATATTATGGAAACTACTTTTGACTTGTACCATTGAGGTTCCTTTCTTTGACCATCAAAATAATATAAGACGTGATGCTGTTTCCATGGGTTCAGTTTAAGAACCAACATTTAGTCACTTTTACATGACCAACTTTGAAAATAAGATATTTGATACCACTAAAATAACCTCTCCATCTACTTAAGATATCTAGATGATATTCTCATAGACGAAATTCATGAACTACAAAAAAAAAAAACTTGAAAAAACTCCAATTTTAAGTTCATATATGAACTTAACAATGAAATTACTTTTCTTGATATATTGATTGACACCAATATTAATACATTTACTATCTTCCCATATAAAAAAAAAATAAAAAGCATGAACCCAGGCACTCTCAACTATAAAAATGAATGTCCTATTACAAAACAGCAATTATACAAAATTTAATAAGCCGTGCAAAAGCTAACTCTTCCACAAAAAATTTCTACACTGAATTAAAAAAACATTAAACAAACTCTCATTAACAATGACTTTTCTAATTACATTGCTGAACAAATTAGATGAGCTATTGGAAATATTAAAATAAATCAAAAAGAACATAACACTTCCTCAAATAATGCTAAACAGAACAGCCTACTATACTGCAATCAAATACACTTTAACTACAAACAAGGTGAAAAAATATCTTTAAAAAAACCTCGTAAGTACTAATATATCCCCCATTGATTCCAGTAAAAAATGAAACTAATTAAATACTATACTAAATTTAATACAACTAACTTAATTATCCACAATAACTCTACTCCGTCAACTAATGTTTTGCAAAATACCAACATTGTATATCAATTTAAATGTCCTTTTGGGAGATTGTATCTCTGGCAAAAAAAATAAATATATATGTTGGTTTCACAACAGCAACATTATCGATGAGACTGACATTACTTATGTTGGATTCAAGCTCTATTGCACAATATTGTCCACATTCACGATTTAGAGAAATATTAATTGACAATACCAGTATACTCCATCATGAAAATAAAAAACCACAACCTTCAAATTCTTGAAGCACTCTATAGAGGAAAAAAAAAAAAAAACATTTTAAAATGTCTGTAACAGGAAGGTTTTAAAATACTAAAATTGTAATTTTTTTAAATTTACAAATATAAATTAAGTCACTTCCCTTAGATAACATTAATTTTTTAATTAACAGAGTGCATTTTATGTGCATTTACAAATAATTCACAAATGTAATTTACATTAATTTTTTGTTTTAGTCATTCACACCTGAAGGAGGTCCTGGGTGAGATTGAAAGTACTTAGGAAAATAAAGGAAATGAAAAAAAAACTACATTACCTTCCTCTTCAATAAGTTTAATAACAACATTGAGAAATTGAACTGTGAATTTGAAAGGATTAAAATAAAAGTAAATAGACATATGTCCTGATTATTCAATACATCTATATTATTTAAACAAACATGCTTGAATTAATATATAGATATATATATATATATATATATATATATACACACACACACACACACACTTAATTCTCATAACGGAAAAACTGTAAGAACAGTAGCAAACTAAATTAAAAATTTATAAAATTTTATTAGTCACATTCATCAAAACATGTAAAAGAAGACTACTGTTCAAATATATATATATATATATATATATATATATATATATATATATATATAATTTGCTACTGAATGTTTAGTGGCAATTTACTTATTTATTTGTTCCAGAATTTCTCTCTTCGGATAGCCTTGTAGCCAATTTAAATATTGGTAGTTAATTCAGGCTATATACTATTATTTTAGAAAGTGGAACTAACAATTTTTCTATTTATATTTCTTGACCATTGATCTGACACTGATCAGTGCTGGTATGGAAGTTTTAAATATTTGCTGAAGACATCTATTTTTTAGTGAGGACTTAAGCTGACAAGTAAAGGTCCTCCCACTCCCCCTCAGTCATCACTTTTTTCTTTCTCTCTGACTTGCACTTATTGCAGCATAAACAACTTAAGTACATTTTATCTATTGTAATCTTAGGCAAATATTTTTACACTTGGAACTTTATTGCTTCTGTTTAAAATCATTTTCCAGTGTCAGTGGTTTTGATTGCAATTTGCCACATGAAACAACTGTTAGGTTTACCATCTAAATTACTCTTCATATTCTCACATAAAAAAGAAATCAAATTGTAAATGTTTGTACATTAATTTATTACAGATTTTACTTATTGATGTGTGAATTAACTACAAAGAAGTTGAAATACTTGTCTCTAGACTTGATATCAACTTAAAGGCTCAAATTTAAACCAAATTATTCTTTATATTAACATTATGAAAAAGATATATATTTTAATCCAAGCAACCAAAATGCCTCTGCTTGAAATATAATTAGAAAGCATTTTCACTCAAAGAATCTGTCATTAAATAATCATTTACGTTTAGAAAGTAATATTTTGTGTATTCAGTTTTTTCTTTGCTCAGACTAATTGTGATTGATTAAACTGCCAAGTATTGAGGAATATTTATTTCCTTAGGTGCTTTGTGTGTTTTTGCCATATTAATTGTCACTCTTTGTTTATTGTCTTCACCTTTCTTTTACTTCTCAACAAGTTGAACAACCACTTGCAGGTTCAGAAGAATAGTCATTAAAAGGAAAGAATTTAGCTTGAAAATTTAGAACAAAAATATTTACTGTCTTTTCTCTTCATCTTCTGTTTATATTTATTGGAGAAAAATAAACAAACTTACCTTTTCCCTTTTTAATATATATATATAGAGAGAGAGAGAGAGTGAATTAAAAATGTGAATATTGGCTGTGAATAAAATATGTTTAAACTTCCTTTTTGTTTTTTAAAGATGCTTCATATCTTGAAGTCAGTGTCTGAGATTTTCTCTCTTGAAAACATTTCTTGCTTTAGGTGTTTGTCTTTTTAATTTTTTTTCTTGTATATACCTTCTTTTTGATTCCTTTAAATTTTCTGTCTCTCTCTAAAATTGTTAATAGGTGTATTTTTTATAGATGGGCAATTCTCTTCATACTAAGATTTGTAATGATTGGACAAGTGAAACTGTTAGTATTGATTGCCATCTGCCTGTATTGTATAGATTGGGGTCATTCATTTCTCCAAGGGAAAAACAACAAAAGTACATTAAATGAGAATAATTCCTGTTTTTCTGTGATCAGCTTATCTTTGATGGCCTTTTCTGATCTATTAGATTGATGTTAGTACCTGCCAGTTTTGCTTTGAGCAGAAAAAGCTCTCAAATCAGGAAAGGTTGAAGAGTGTTCTGGGGACAGGTTTTTGGTCATTCCAGGTGTTTATCGGTGTAGTTTAGGTCAACAAGTACAAACTTAACACTACATAAGCATGTAAATAATGTTATTGCTAGTAACAAAATATGTAGAATTGTAGCTTGTCTTAAGTTTAAAGTTCTCAGTAAAGTCCTATTTTGGGAATAGAAACTGATTTGAAATGTTTGAGAATTGGTTTTGAGATTAAGTATTGTGAATTAAAAAAGAATTCTTTGAATGATTCATGCTTATTCTAATATATACACTTGTCTACAGTGTGTAAATCACTTCTGATATTCTCTTAAAGTATTAAATTTCTTGTTAGAAATTGTCTATTGCTCATGGAACCATTAATTGTGATATATATACATTCAATGTGATGCTTTTAGTATTCTTATGGAAATACTTTGTAGAAAATTTTAAAACTTTACGTGCTACAATTCTGTTGGGATAACAATACTCTGTACTATTCTTTGGTAATAAGGCCAATCTTATGACATTGGAATATTTCTTACAATCAGTAGCTATGTACAATTTGATGGTATGTTTATCAATACACAAGCAAAATTAGTTAACAGTCTAATAGAAGAATAGCAAAGCAGAAACATTGTCTTGCATGTTTGAAAATGACAGATAATGTTTTGTTGAATTAAGCATGTATATAAATTAGTGAATTAAAATTTAAGATTGATTTCATATAAATGATGTCATTCCATAATGCTTTACATACCTGAGGAAGACTGGAGGCTCCATAGCCAAAATATAACAAAAATAAAGATGATGAACTGAACCAATCATTAAGAATAGTTAAATATATATATATATATATATATATATATATATATATATATATACACACACACACACACACATATATATAGATACTTTCCACAGAGAAAATTGGTAATTAACCCATTTATGTTGAAAAAGTTTTCAGGATATATTTATAAATATATCATGAATTTCTACTTATAATATCTAGTCATATTACAAATATTCATAACTTCTTTTGGAAATTCTAAGTTTTATCATACAAATAAAGTTCAGCAGAATATTTTACTTATAAGCCAGAGATACATATATATTGATTAATAGCCTATCACATAAACCTGAATAAATTAACTTGTATTATTTTATACAATAATACAGGCTGCTTGAAACTCTATAACATTGAGGTTTTGCAATCCTTGATTTTGGTAATTTTTTTGTTGTTTTATTTTAACCAGTAACAATGTTTTTTTGTTTTTTTTGCTTTCCCGAGATCTTGAATATTGTTTTACATTTTCATATACATTTCTTTTAATGATGGATCACAAGTTTTCTACTTGATCTCCAAAGGCTGAGGGATATTCCATTAAGGTAGTCATCATTGCAGAATGTGGGGAATTGTTTTATTTGTATATACTCTTGAAGCTTCATGGTTGTAACCTATTCCTAAAATTGTCCAAGTACATAAAATAATTCCCTGCATTTATCCTGGTGCCATCATCAACTTTGAAGCAACCTATTACACTACTAACCCAAAACATTACACCACCTCCTCCTACCCTTATCTTCTAAGACATATTGGTTGACTCTTCTCTCCATGAAGGACCCAATCTCTAGCCCAGCCAATGTAGTTCTATCTTCTACAATAAAAATTACTCTTGAGAAATCAGTTTTCATGTACTTCTTTACCCAATATGCAACCTTGTGATATTTGCTTAAAAGCAATTGTCTGGTTGTTTCATGTCTTTAACCAATGTTCTTAATATTTTCTATTTTTCTCTCTTTACATTTGCAACACCAGTTTCTTCAAATATTTCCTTGATAGTCAATCCACTTTTCTTCTTATTACCCTTTTGATTTTTTTTCATATCTTATGTGACATTCTGAAAGCCTTTCTTTTTCCTTGCTCCTATCTTGCCAGTGTTTTCAATTACTTTTTTGATTGGTCTGTGATCTCTCTCCAATTTTTTTCCCAATTCCCAATATAGTGTTTCCATCACTCAGTAACTTTTCACTATCTTGTTTTATATAAGGCTAGATCAGTATGTTTGTAGCCTGGCACTTACAGAATTGCATGTTTTTAAGCTTATATATTTCATAGGAGAAAAAGATTTTTCATGTAATGTTATACATCCATATACATTCTATGCTTATACATCCAAATTGTTTATTTTATTAGGTAAGCATGGGTATTTATGTATCATAACTGCACATTAGTAAAGCATGTCCTCCCTGCTTTACACGTGAATAATCAATGTGACCGTGCTTATTATTTATCTCTTGTTATTTGTACACATTTCACATAAATACTTTTCATTGCTACTCATGGGAAGTGGAAGTGGGTGTGTCTGTCTTTTTGTTGATTCATTCCTGTATATTTAAAAACATCAATGAAGATGTCCAGAGAAAATAGTGTGAATATCTGCATAACTTAGTTTTTGGTGAAAAGTTTCATCTTGCAATAAAAACATGTTTATGCTTAGCTTGGAGGCAAGTATATAGTTATGTAAAGAAACATTGGCAAATGTTAATATATAGAATAATGCTTGTGTGTGTGTGGTCCAAATACATTTCAAGTTCTTGTGAGTTGTTGCTAAGTATTGGCTTGTGAAAACAGTCAAGCTTTTAGTTGTTTTATTTTAATATAATTTATGCAATGTAGGTAATGTATTTGATATATCTGCTTAAAGAGAAAAAAATACAGAATCTGAACATCTGAGATATTTACCAATGGTAAACTGAATCTTGAAGATATGCTACAAAGAATTGTTGAAAAGTTCTTATTCAAGTTTTAACTTTTTCTCTTCATTTAAATTTACTTTTAGTTGTGCCAGATTTCCATAGATGTGATTTATTTCCATTACTAGAACCAAGTCTGGCAAAAAACACCAAAAAATGAGTTTTTATATATCACTATCTGTTCATTTGGTTTAACTGTCCCTGTAACACTTTTTTCTTTTTACTGTCTGGACAGGTCAAGTAATAATGAGAGAGTGATTTTCCCAAGTACTAACTTACTCTCTTCTCTATTAGCTATCAGGTAATCATTATAATAAGAATGAGATGTTTCTAAAATATCTGTTGATAAAAGAGAATGCCTTTTCCTAGTGTTAAGTCAGCAGAAATTTGAATTTTGCTTACCAATTTCATTTTCCAGGTAGATAACTGTTACAAGAATGGATCAATAAGTCTGTATCTTGATGTATAGGCTGAAATTTGATCTAAAGTTTTCACTAAAGAATGTTTCATCTATGTGTTTTATATTCACCACCAGATTCAATGCATAAGTCAAATTATATTGTAAAAAAATATTTATCATGGAAATTGGTTTCCCCCATTGTTACTAAAAAGTTCTTGGACTAATAACTTCCCATAATTTGACCAAATTACATGATAGTTTTTTATTTCTTGAAGATCTTGGTTGCTTATCTGAGAGCTTTTCAGCACCCTCTTGCAGACACAAAATAGTTCACATATAAAATCCTCAATTAAAACTCTGTTATAATACATGTGGAAAGTAAGTGATAATGAATTTGATTCCTATTACTGGTGTTTTATAACTGTTTGGCATACCATTATATAAATGGAGATTAACAAATAAGGTTTCCAATTTTACAAAACAAATTTTAGACCAGATAGTACAATAAAACTTTTATTAAAATTAAATAAATTTCTCTTTAAAATTACAAGTCACTATTTAGTGTAATACATTTTTTTTTCACATGTCCTATCCACTTTTTCATTTCATCCAACAAGAATGCTTACAACAATTTTAATGGTGCCAAATTGGGGCTGTACAAAGGATATAACACAATTGTGAATTTCAGGTGTCTACTTGCGCTATTTGTTGATAGCGATGTGATTGTGTGCAGACATGTCTGAGAAAAATTCTCTTTTCAAGCCTTATTTGGTACATGTGTTGTTTGAGTTCTCAAAGGTTTTATTGCTTTTATATTAAAAACTCTATTACTGATCATAGCTTTATACTACTCAGACATAATACTCATGACTCACAAATGCTGTTACTGAATTATGCAGGTTTCAGCTGGATTTTATATACTACAAAATACATGTTCAAACCTGTTTTGATCCTCATGTACTGTTAGTAAAATCATGAAGTAGGAAGACCTTACTTACCATTGTATCTAAACTTTCTATTTTTATACTTTCATAATATTGCTGGTAATAATGTATTGCTAATATTAAAACCTATTTTTACACCTTCATAGTATTGTGACCCAATTTTGGGGTGTTAACTACTTGCCCATAGGTAGGACCCTAACAGGTGCTACCACCCTGGATCAGGATGGACCTGGGTACAACAGCAATTAAGAGGTAGTTCCATGCTCCTCAAAACCTCCCAGTCAGGGGCATTGCTGTCAGATGTAGTTTATTGCCATACCCAGGATGGCTGAAGATGCAGGGAGTGTAATGGATAGTAGTTAAAAAAAATCAAACAGTTCATTACATTCACTTACAGGCAAATACTGTTGGGAAAGCTATGAATCAGCTCCTCCCCTATCTATGGGTTAAATACTAGGATTATATCAGGAAAAATCTTTGTTCTTTAAAAAAAACTGTTAATGCAATTTTCACTTAGAAAAAATGATTCTCCTTACAATCTAAAATATGTCAATGGAGAAATTCATATATAAAATGAACAATAGATTAATTTAAATGCATATATACTTTTTGTTAGAGATTATACAATTGACAATACAAAAATATAAACTTTGTTGATTTGTAAGTTTAGCTTTTATAAGTGAAAAACCACTGGTAAGTGACATGGATTGCTTTTGAATCACATATTTTTCCCTTAGATCAAGATCCAGTAACAATTTAAATAGAAACTGTCATATAAACCTCACAAACGTATGTGAAAGTGTGTTTTAATCTATGCTTATTTTAATGTTATGTAATAAAAAATAGTTGCTTATGTAGAAGTATGCCTATGTGTCTATAAGATCTTTCTTGGTTATGTTTATAAACTATGCAATGACTTTGTTAAATAAATTGATCTCAGTTGTCTGACTCAGCTTCCTCAGTTATTCTTCTCATCACTCACTCTCTATTGTCTTTTTCTGAAACATTTATTGCATATCCAGATCTAAGCATCTGTGTGTGCGTGCGTGCACGTGGACATCTTTAATAAAGGACAAGTAACCTGACAATGGCTGTTGCAGGCTTTCGTTTTCTTTCTTTCTGGATTCTTCTAAGAATTTTCTTGAATATTGATTCATAAGAAAACAGATCTTTTATTTGTCTTTTTTTATTATTCTAAAATTAACAGCACATGCCCCTCCACCTTGTTTGCAACCTTAGATTTAACAATCTGATATCACTGTGTCTCTATTATTGTAAAACCCACAGTTGTTTGCTTGTATATGTCTTATATCAAGCCAAATGGCTGGACCCTGGGAATAGACAATTAGTCTATTAGGCGAACTTGATTTGAAGTATGTGATGCTAACCACTAAGCTCACCACCCTACAATCATAGGTCAAAACCCTTGTTACTATTCAAACTTCCAAAAGTGACATCTTTTTATATAATACCATCTCAATTGTAGGTGTCTTACTTTTGTAAATACCAGTGACCAAATGGTTAGCAACATAGATAATAAAATCAACAAGTGAAGTTCAAACTGAGATAATGTGTTGACTTTGCATTAATATTTTTGAAAAAACCTGAATTCCAATAAGATCTTCATTAAAAACAATTCACATGTGCCCATTAGTATACTATTTTGAAAATTATTTACTAAAACTGTAAAAATAGAATTTTATGTTAGGTCCTGGCTTTGTTTATTCATGATTATGATTTCTGAATTTTTATGGAGGTAAAATATAAGTATTTTCTTAGTTGCTTAGAATTAACATTTCTGGATCATCTGAAAATTATCAGCATGTTTATAGTGTATAGTAGAGTGGAAATCTAGGTATGGTTGGGTACTTATGCTTGTGTCTGTGTATTTCCAAAACATGAAAGTATTGTATATATATATATATATATATATATATATATATATATATATATATATATATATATATATGAAGAAATATAGTCTTAAAGTGTGCTATATTTATGAGATAGAGCGTCTGTAAATATAAAAGTAAACATAGAAGTCAACACTTTGAGGCGACAGTCTGTTTCATGCTAGATGCAATCGTCAGGCCTGACAATTGTATCTAGCATGAAACAGACTGTCGCCTCTAAGTGTTGACTTCTATGTTCACTTTTATATTTTTATATATATATATATATATATATATATATATATATATATATATATATATATGCATTTCTATGAATACATACATTGCATTTTTTTATTTGAATAATTATATCTACATATAAACACATTTTTATATATCTATAAACAGATGTATTTATTTGATATCTATTTTAGTGTTTGCAGCTAATATATTTTCTGCAAATGCAAAGCATATGTTGAGCTAATACATGAATATATGTGTACTTTGTAAGTAAGCTATTTTCATATGTACATTTTCATTTTCTCATGTTCATTTATATGAATTTTGTAAGAATGAATATATACCATCTGCATGTATATATATATATATACACACACACACACACACACACACACACACAGTGGGAAAAATAAATGTTCAGTACACATTGCAAAAACAGTTTATTGCCACAAAATTTGATATAATTTTCACCTTTACAATAGTAAATATGAGCGAACATTTCAACAAATACATTATGAAAGTTGTATTTACACTATTTACATTGTTTGAATTGTTGTCCTCATTATGACATTTCGGCTGTTGCACACTCCAGCCTTCTTCAGATGATTGGAATTTCAAACTGAACCACTTATTTTGTCCACCAGTGTAGATTGTTCTAGTTCCACATGCCATGCCTCTTCCAGATATTTCAGTTATTTCACTTTAGTAACTCAGCTCTCTAAGTTTTTGTTAACTTCTGCCATCGCCTGGTATTGAACTCACAAGTCACTAATTACTTCAACCAACGCTTTTATCCACTTGGATTTCCTTGGGGACACATGGCCCAGTGGCCGAAACATTGTGAATATGACAACAAGATGAGAACAACAGTCTGAACAATGTAAATAGTGTAAATAGAAATATAGACAGATATGAAAGTTGTATTTAAAAAAGATGAAACAAAAAAGTATTCAATACCCATTCATAAAAGGAGCCAACTAATACCACAGTAGAATGTAAATTGTATGATGGCTGGTTCTAAATACTTTTAGGTTAATCTAGAATATTATAAAAAGTAGTTCTTGGAATGACATCGCAAGCTATCAGTTGACTGCTAACTGTTGTCACAAAAGCATCCATGTCAAAAACTAAGGAATATTCTCTAGACCACAGATACTATAGTTAGTCTTTATTGTAAAGGTTACATAGCTTTTGGCAAAGATCTACAATTTCATCCATGCACAAGTGTCTCCAATATGATGCCTCTCGAAAGATTTCCAGTCATTCTACAAGCAGGAGTGTAAGAATGATAAACTAGCAAAGAGTTAATAGAAGATCTTAAAGTATTAGGTGCAGCAATTATACCTCAAATTATACACTTTACCAGAGAGCACAAAACGTATCACTTGTTATAAAATTGCCCATGGAGTTAAATCTGAAATAGGCTAGAGTATATTTATGTAAGCCAGATACCTACTGGAATAAAATTCTTTGGTCTGATGAGATCAAGATATTTGGTCTCAATACCTATTGTCAAGTTTGAAGGAAAAAGAATAAAGAATAGAGACGTGTCAATGTAATGGTATGGAATGGTTTTTCAACATCTGGTACAATATATAAAACTCACACATAATCAAGCAAAGAATGAATAGAGCCATGTAATGGCATATATTGAACAAGAACCTACTTACTTCAGTGAAGGCTTTTAAAAATAAAATGCAACTGGGTATTTTAGCAGGATAACAATCCTAAACATATCCCCCAACACAACCAAATAGTGGTTTGAAGATCCTTCATAGAAAAAGTCATTTTGGAGCCTAGTATTGCAAGCAGTAAAATTATCGAACCCTTTAAGTTGAGATAAATTCTGGTAATTATTTCAAGTTCTTGGCTTCGACATTTTTTAAGTAGTACATCTTATAAACCAAGAAGAATTAAGCTAAAGAATATATTCATGAAAGAAAATGCTCCCTTCACATACTGCAAAGCAAACTTTGAATATGCAATGTTATTGATCCTGACCTGGCATCTCAGCTTCAGTCACTTTTCCACTACTGTAAAATAGCTTCCCTGTACCTTTTCTATAAACACCTTCATGCTAATTGTTCGATTGAACTCTTCACTATGATACCTAGACTCTATGAATTTAAGCACATTACTATATTGGCAGCAAGATCTGCTCATTTTATAGTTGAATTGTTTTACAAATATTCATCCAATACAAGGCCCAAGAGTCATTCCAGGTAGAGACTTACTGTGGGTTTATATTAGCATATGAAAGGAGAAGTGTTAGGAGAGATTTTGAAAGGAACTGGAAACCAAATCCTAAACTGGAAACAAGGGACAAACCTCTACACCTGTTTGAAAGATCAGGTGGAGTGTGAACCGGAAGATAGGGAAACCTATCTACTCCTATTAAATTGACTAAATGGTATATCACATTAATCAAATATATTAGGTCATCCCAATCTCTATCCGAATTTTAACTTTTTGTTAAAATGAACAAAATTTAAAGAGTATTTTATAATTTCTAATAGAGCTAAACATTATTTTTATGTTTAGATGTATTTAAACTGATCAAATTTTATTTCAGAGAACAATAAAATTAAATTTTGTTTGATTAAAACCCTGCCAACATGGAGGTACCCAAGAATCATTTGAGGCACGTAATGCTTTATGAGTTCAAGAAAGGAAACTCAGCAGCCGAAGCGGCTAGAAACATTCACTCAGTTTATGGAGAGGAATGTATGAATGAAAGAACTTGCAGAAGATGGTTTGCAAAATTCAGAGATTTCACCCTTGAAGATGAAGATCGCACTGGACGTCCAGTTGAGTTTGATGAAAAGCTTCTTGAAGCAGCCCTTGAAGAAAATCCTGCTTTATCAGTTGAGGAATTGGCAGTGGTTCTCAGTTCAAACCATACAACTGTTCATCGTCATCTTCAACAACTTGGAAAAGTTCCTAAACTTGGAAAATGGGTGCCTCATGAATTGTCTGAAAACAACCTCAAATCCCGAGTTGACATCTTCTCTTCTCTCCATTCTCGCCAATTTGTTTCACCTTTTTTGGATAGACTTGTGACTGGTGACGAAAAATGGATCTTTTATCGAAATGTTAAACATCGTAGACAGTGGCTTGGTAAAGGGAAAGGGCCACAGCCAAGAAGGGAACTTCATGGGCAAAAGGTTCTTCTTTCAATCTGGTGGGATTGCCATGGAATAATCCACTTTGAATTCTTACCACCTAATGCAATAATTAATGCTCAAATATACTGTCAGCAATTAGAGCGTTTGAACCAAGCTTTGAGGGAAAAAAACCCTGCTCTAGTGAATCGAAACGGGTGATGTTTTATCAGGACAATGCACGACCACACACAGCAAGAATCACATCACAAAAGATCGAAGAACTTGCTTGGGAGAAAATTCCTCATCCACCTTATTCTCCCGACCTTGCTCCTTCAGACTACCATTTGTTTCGTGGCTTACAGAATCATTTGGAAGAAACAGCTTTTGTAACACAAGAAGAGGTTAAAACTGACATTTGTGAGTTCTTCGAATCAAAGCCAAAAGAATTTTACAGTAATGGAATTAGTAAGCTTGTTAACAGATGGAAGGAATCATAGATAATCAGGGAAAATACATTGTTGATTGAATCTGTAATTAAATGTAACATTTGGTCACTTGTTTTCTTTATTCAAAATTCGGACAGAACTTATGGGATGACCTGATATATGTTTCTATGACATAGAAATTTGGGATTTATCTATAAATAAAAATTTATATTGCACTTTGCATAATAAAACTTCACTCATGAAACAAACTATTATCAATTTTAATAATCTGAAACTCATAAATTATAGTACTACTATCAATATAAATATATTCTGAAAGATTTTGTCAACATCAAGTGGTTAATACAATTTTATTGCAAAAATATTGATATGCATAATAAAATTTTATATTGTGTGTATATGTGCAGATAGAGGTATATTGAGACAGCAATATTTCTTTTATACAGTTTTGGTTCAGGACCAACAAAAGTCCTCTAAGATTTTCTTTATTTTCCTATGTTTTGGACCATTTTTTAAGTTTATAGGGAGAATTTGAAATAAATTATCCAATATCTTCTGAGTGCTTTCATCAGCTATTATCAAAGTCTTTTATTTTTGTAGGTTAATAGGATTGTGCATGCGTCGTTTATTTGGTGGCTATCAATTGCTGTGTCTTCATGTGTTTGTGTGTGTCATGTTGAGTTTTTCAATTATTGTGTTTTCACACATCAGTTTGTGGTATTGTTTCATTGATCTTTAATATTAGTTGTAAAATATATTTATTATAGTTGTCTTTAAATTGAATGAAATTTTATTGATGTTCAATTATATTCTTTATGATTAAAGCAATTAATATTTGTAGTAGTTTCTTGCAGTTTATGCATACAGGTGTTCCTTATATGGAAAAATACTTATCAGTAGCACAAAAATACTATGCCTTATGAAAACCAAAAGAAATTGGAAGACATTAGACAGTTTATATTTAATGTCTCACTGGAAATCAGAAAAATGGCTCAAATTGTAGGAAGATTAAATTTAAAAACCAAAAAACCTTTCATTACTCCTGTTCTTGTCTCATAAAAACTCTTTGCTGTATGAGTGTCTCTCTATTTTCTCTCTCTCTCTGATTTTTATTTCTTTATATTTCTAGGTAAGTAGTTGCTGTTTAATCATTGTGCTGTCCCTTATTGACTGGTGCTCTAAGACAGGTATGTAATTTTTCTTGTGACTGAGAACACACAAAATTTAGTAATAAGACATTTTATTAAAAATGCATTTATTTTATTTTAGTGTTTTTATGATGATTTTTTAAAAAAAATTTGCTTGTTGGGTGAAACAAAAACTTACCATTTCATACTTGCAAGGTTTGATTTGAAGAGTTGTTTTGCTGATTAGAATAGAAAGGTTACTTATTGAATTCTGAACAGAACTGAGAAAACAAAGAATGGATGAAAGTGGCTTGTTGCAAAAAGCTTGTGGGCAACAAACAAAGCACAAACGTAGCAGATCCATCAGATTCTAGATTTCTTGATTAGCAATTGTTAGTGATGAGATTGAGTGACATAGATACAAAAAATTAAACTACTATCAGTCTGATATATAAAGTTTGTATATCATATTATCCAGTATATATATATGTATATATATATATATATATATGTGTGTGCTATGAGAATGAATAGATCACAATTCCAACATCCGTAACATTTAATTTAAAAGAGGGATCAATACAGTATAGAGCAATAATATTTATTTTAGGATATTACTGAAGACACATACAAATGGCTACACAGTTGCAGTCATGTTTCAGTGTGTATCAGTGCATCTCATCAGGTGGTTGTAAACTACTGGTGGGTGAATGATTTATTTAGATTTAAAAGCAAAATACAACCTCTTTTTACGATAAAAAAGGAGGGGGTGATAAGATTGAAATATATATCTTGTTAATGATGTATATCTGACAGCATAGTTTACCTTTTACCTTACAATTTAGTTAAACTTTGGTATTTGATAATGCTTTTTCTTATATTTTAGTTGTACTGTGTTGCACCATATATGGCTTATCTTTCTATTTGTAAGACTAATCTGTATTTAATATAATTTTGTATTAATTTCTTGGTGGTATTGGTAATATCTTGTACAGATGTATTGGTATTTGGTTGCTATTTTTAACATTTTAAATTGATTGTTTAGTGTTCTTAACATCATATATAAAGAATATTTATTTACCAGTTGCATATTAATTTACCAAATAATTCTATATGTTTAAATTATTTACCAGTTTCTTAAAGAAGCTATTTATTTATCAACTACAAAAAAAGTTTTATGTAGGAAATTCACAAAGCATATAACTTGTTTCGTATTTTGTTAAATTACCTCTCCACCCCACTTTCATTTCTTAGGAAACTGCCTTGTCTGGTTTGTATCATTTATGTAACCATATGTATATGCTTTAGTTTATGTCTGGCTGCCATTAGGTGCCTATCTATAAGTCATGACCCATTTATAAAAATAATTTTTAATTTTTGCTTCTTCACTTTAACATAGGTCATATTTGATTGTTTGATCAGTTAAGCCCACAAACCTTATCCTTTTTCTTTTTTTCATAAAAAGAGGTTGTATTTTGCTTTTAAATCTAAATAAATCATTAACTTGCCAGTAATTTACAATTGCCTGATGAGATGCATTGATATGCATTGAAACATGAGTGCAATTGTGTAGTGATTTTTTTACATGTTTTCAGTGTAATATCCTAAAATAAATATGTGTGTATGCATATATTTCTAAAGAAGAAATGAATTTTCTTATTTATTAATCTGACAGATTTTAAATGTTATTTTTAGTGGATACCCATATTTGAGTAGACATCCCGTTTATTTTTGTCTACCAACTTGAATATTCAAGAAATCTTATTAACCTTTACCAAACTGCAGGTGACAATAGTCACCATAGAATTCTCTCCCTTTGCTACTCTAGGCGCATTCTGTCACCTTGAGATGGTTGCTATAAATAAACACTTGTCAACTGTTATTTCCAATATTTTAATCTGGAAATCGCCTACTACTGCTTTGGAAGAAGGTTAAACTTGCATTTTCCAATGCCATTTTGATTTCTTCTAGACTCTACACAAGGTGTAACACTGATTAAACTCATGTTAAAATTTTCGCAATTTTTTTTGTAAACAAAAATGGCCACATTAATATCCAACAAAACCTTTATTCAGGAGTTTTCCTTTTATTAGGACTCCAATGATGATTTTGAAGGCTTTACCCTAGTGGATATTGACAGTGAAGCAGTTGAAGATGATAACCATGCTAATGACATGGCGGAAAGCGATGATTACTATCCTCCATGCATGACTACTTTTATGGAAGCTACTGGTGACCATCAATATACCTGATAGCCTTTCTGAAGGTGAATTATTTTGTCTATTTATAAATGATGAAATAATAACTTTATTCATCAACAAGAACTTATTAACGAGACAAATATGGATCAGGTGAAAGAAAGAGCAAACAAATGCTAGTGTTTTCTTGTATGTGAACACAAGGAAACAAGTCACATTTTTAACAAAACGAAAGCCTTCTTAGCAATTTTGTTTCTTACTGCAACCCCAGGACCCCACAGGGAATGATAAGAGTTAAAGTACGTTGAATTATGTATTTTGTAATGTATTTATTTTGTATTTTGTGTTTCAATTTTTTGTTTTCATTGTCAAAACATGCATGCAAAACATAATGCATGACATCAAAATATAACTCATCCATTCTTTTATTAGTATACAAAAAATAAAATCTGTATGCATTGATAAAGTTATAACAATTTTAAAACAATAGATGTTCATGGTTTTGCACCCTCAAAAAATGCAGTGGTAGGGAAAGAAATTAGCATGGTAAAAGTTAAAGAAAATGTTGCACCCTCTAGCAGTATTCAAACCTGTGTCCTTGTTTGCAGGAGAAATCATAGTTAGAACTGACATGCTGTAGACTGACTTGGCCATGAAGCGTCTTGCAAATTAAGCAAAGCCAAATAGTGCCTTATAAGTGCAAATCCTTACTAGATTCTCAAAAGTTCATATCTGCTCAGTTTCATATCTGAACATAAACAAAGCAATTTCTAAAGAAATAATGATTTTTATTTATTTATTAATAAATTTATTTTCTTTAATAAGATTTCTTGAATATTCAGGTCGCATAACAAATAAATGGAGTGTCTGCTGAAATATGGGGAACCACTAAAATACTATTTAAAGAAGTCATGGATTTTTTTATTCATTAATTCAACAGATTTTATCACTTGAATTAATGAATAAATAATCCACTACTTCTTTAGAAATTGTTTTGCTTACTTCCAGATATAAAACTGATATAAACTTTTGGGTATATATATATGATGTGGTAGATCTATTATCTCAATGTGGAATATGTAATAACAGAATTGCTGGTAACATGAGCCAAAAGAAATTAAATGATATTGGCTAGACAATATACCAAAAACATATTTAAAAAGAAAAAAAGTGTTTTAAAATTCACAGCATTCCCTTTCCTATGTGTGCATGTGTATTCACATCAACATAAACATCACTTTAGTCAGATGAAGTCCTAAAAGAGGAAACACATTGTACAAAAACTTATAAATTTTTTCCCTAAAATGTATATGGTAAAAGTTTTAAAGTATGCTATATTTATAGGTAAAAGTGCTCAGTATCAAGGATAGAACATGTGTAAATATAAAAGTGAACACGTGGTCAACACCAAGTGACTACAATCTATTTCATGCTTGAACATAAACCTCAGGTCCTGTGTTGTGTTGTAGCTTGACTCTTGCTAAATTTATAACCTAACACGGATATTTGACTTTGACTACTCCCAAAGGAACATGCCCATCTTGCCACCATCTACCAACAAAACCAAAAAAATAATCACAAAATTTAAAAAAAAAAATAGGAATTTACATAGACATAAAAACAAACCTAAACTACCTGTCAACAATAGTCAAGCTGATCCCACTCTCAGCTAAGCATAGGTTATCGGACAATTCTTCTAATGAAACCATCTACAAAATAGCCGAAAAAAAAAAAGATTGTCAAACAGCTCTAAAAGATAGATTTTCAGCAATACTGTCATACATATCGAGTACAAAAAACACAGAAAAAGAAATGTCACAAGGTTTAACACACTGTACAACAAAAACATAAAAACAAATATTAGAAAAAATATTCATGAAACTCATCCACAAACACCCCCCCTCTATCCACAAGTTATTCAACAGAAATATAGTAAAAATTAGCATATAATGAAGAAAAAATATACATAGGAGTAACAGGACAACTCTGGAAACTGAGAAATTATACACACAAAACATCTTTTAAATATGTAAACAGCACAGCTCTTTCTAAACATATATGGGAACTTAAAAACAAAAAAACACCAAAAATATCATAGAAAATAAAGAAAACAACACCAGCCTACAACAATAAATCCAAAGAAACTGTAAACTTTGTCTGGGGGAGAAAATAACTATAATCACCTTCTCAGACCAATGCAAATTACTAAATAAATGATCAGAACTTATCTCAAAAGGCAGACAGGAAAATCAATTTTTACTATGTTACTTAAAAATTGAAACATAAAAATGTAAAATTTCACCAAGAAAAATGCAAATATATGTACGGTATACAATGCAGATAATGTAATATACTTTAAACAAAGCAAACAAATAAGATAACCAACCCCTCAAAAGGAACAAAAAATAAATAAAATAGTAAACAAATTAAATAAATAATAAACAAATTAACAAACTGTATGAATGTATGCATAACCACAACTAAGTAAATTTAATAATAATAAATCAGCAGGAAATAATAAATACAAAATACCTTAAGTAATCAATAATAAATAATAAGTAAAAAGTTAACAACCCTATACAAGAGCTATGAAATAACTGCATTCTGGCCCATAATTATTTTCTACAATAATTTATAATATAACTGCTGAAATCTATCCAATAACTGTTAGGTTAATACAATAAAATGGAAATACCTGGCCTTGCTTGCCATAATGCCTTATTGACCAGCATATATAAATAGTCAAGTTACCACCCAACACACATGGCCTAAAGATTTTTATGTTCAAGCCACTGGGTGTTGATCTCAGTGTTCATTTTACATACATATATATATATATATATATATATATATATATATATATATATATAATGAAAGCTAATTACTTAGCCTTAACTGATCCAACACAAGGACAAATATGCCAAAATAGAGTGATTACCAATTTTCTATGTGCCTTGGAGATCAGAATTTGACTCCTTGGCTTTTACTGGCACTGATGAGATACATGCAAGAATATTAATCAGTACTGATTCAATGATGTGAAATTTTGTGAATTAACTGAGCAGATGAAAAAATAGTTAAAGGGATCCCAGATGGGATGGCAAGATGTTGTTTTACATTTACTCTGATTTTCCAATCTGTATTGTCATCATATAATGTTATATTATTGTAATCATTATAGTGAACTTTGTACATGTATAAATTGACTGACTTCTGAGGGAATAGCCTGCGTAGGATATATTGACTTACAAGTTCAGAATTTGAACTCATACAAACCATTTTTACACCAGTGTGCTTTATAAAAGAACTGTCTTTACCACAAGGAGTTTGTCAGCCTTGTCATGAATTATGTATACGTTGGCATTTATATCTGTGTTCATCAAACAATAAGGCTATTTCGGGCAACTTGCATGTGGTAAGACATAGAATCACTATTTCATTGTCAAATGAATTATTCAGAACTCTTTTTATTGTTGCCAGCTAGTTTTATGGTGGGATAGACTATTGCCCTGCTGGTTAGATGTTGATAGGAGTTAGAAGGTGGGGAAAGGGTGTTTCCAACATTTTAAACTTGTTGTCAAGATTTTGTGTCCGATCATCTTTTAGCATTATTTTCCTGCCTTTCATTGTTTTTACTTCCAATTACTTTTTTTTTTAAATGATTACTTACAGAAAACCTAATCTGATACAAAACATTAAATTTGTAATTTTTCTAGTTTCTGGTTCAAGTCAGTTTTATATATCATCAGATACAAATCCACTGTAGCATTATAATTGTCCTATTCACAATTAGAATATTTTTTCATTTTAGAGAAAAATGGCTAACATTGTTATGCCTATAGTATTATAGAAAATCTCTAACTCCTCATATATTTCAATCATACATTGTTTGTCATCTTCTTCTGTCTTCTCATGAGTTTTTATTTGATGATTGTACAAAAATAGAATGAAACTGTTGTAGCACTTTCCTAATTTCTATTGAGTCTCAATTCATCTTTTAGCTTCCTGTAGTGGAGATGATAGTTAAATGAGGAAAAAAAAAAAACATACTTTCAGTCAATACCTTTTTATCACCCCTCTCATGTAAGTAATTTTTTTTTTTTTTTTAAATTTCTGACTCCAGAACTTAAGGTACTCAATGTCTCTGAGATAGAAATGGATTGGTGCAAGCCCTTGAAATAAAAAAACAGACAAGTTTCCTACTATTTTATATGTTTCTGAACAGACTTAAAACTATAATTGAGAATCGCAATCCTAGTTTAGTAGTTTAAATGAAATTTTTTTTTTAAATTTACGTAATGTTTTAAATTTTTTTCACTTTCAAGATATTCTGTCAAATGTATATATTTGTGTGTGTATATTTAGGGCAATCAAAGATTATTTTTCCTTCCATAAGTGTGTCTGTGTGTACGTGTGGTAGCAGATCAACAAAAACTCTACCTTGATGAAAGTTCAGTATTTAGAACCAATTTTCATACTTCAGAGACAAATTATTCAGAAAATTGTTACTAATTATACAAATGTTGAATAAATATAAGCAATTTTCTTTGCTAATCATTGTCATAAATATTGTCATAAAATAAATGAATCCCTTTATTTAGAATCAGGCATGAGTATGATAATTGGTCAAATATTAATGATCAAACAGATCAGACACCAGATTGAAGTTATAATGAAGAATAAAGGCATCTTTTTAAAACCTATGTTTGTTGTCAATTCTTGATGGGAAAGAGTGAGTCATGAAAATACCTGTTAGAAGAAATTAGAGACCAGCTTGCCATAGATTCTTGCTATCTACCAGCATCATGGAAAAGTATAAGTACTTTAATAATGCCATTCCTAAAGAAAATCAATGCTATAGAAAGGGAATGACTGAAACTTAGGGATTTCAATCAATTGTCTACTGTTTCTTACACTCAAATACATGCTTTTTGTGATAATCACCCTAATTACAGAAACAATAGCTGCATGATTTAAACAACTGTTAGAAAATTACATTCTATAACAAACCAAACAATGAAATAGCTTTAGTATCAGGTCCTTTAGTTATATACAAGGTCTTAGATTCCACTGACATTAGTTCAGTAAAATGTTTAATTCTGGCTGTGTCATTCTTCCTGGATCAACAAAACTTCCCCAATTGGCACCATTATCTCCCGTTGTTTGAGTGTTCATTCCTTGCCTGAAAATCAGGCTGTTTACTTTGTTGGCAGCTTAACCAATTCTCTGATCAAATCACAAATTGTTGTGCTTCTTTGTTAGAATTTAAAAGGAAAATGTATTATTTAACAAATACAATAAGTGACACATGTAAATATCTTGAATGTGTCATACTTGATTTCCTATAAGGTTAGTGAAATATAAGAAAATTGGCTTCTCTAAAGATTAACTTAGTTCATCATTTGCTTTATGCCATCATAAGGTTATGCATAATAAAGTCACCATTTTTTTTATGGTGTCATTTTACATTGGTTATATTGTCTTCAATAGACTTTTCCTTTGACATCAAAATGCTTTTTGAAATATTGGCATTAAGAAATTGGGTATGATATTGGCTAATGAATAAACAGTCTGTCTTTGATGATATGAGAAACTCCAGCTTTGTATTTATCAAGTGTTTATGGATCAGATTCCATTATTGATATTCATTTTAAAATTTTATTGAAAATGTTGGAATGTTTCACATAAAAAAATTTTCTCTCTCATCACTCCACACTTTATTTGCAAAACTGTAAGACACTTTAAAAATGTATCTAAATGTTAGACTAGCTTTAATACAGAACTGAACCACTAGAATACCTACACAGATGATTTGATTATAGAGTGAAGGCTTGAGTTGATCCAGCTACACTTTTCAGAAGAACTGATGACAGAGATCGGGTGGACAGCTCTACTCAGGTTTGAATTCACAACATCCTCCTTTTTTATAGATGGATATATTAGGTGATTAAAAAAGAAATATAAGAAGTTGATAAGCCATGAAAAACAAATCAGTCAATCAATCATAGGTTTAGCAGTTAACCAGCAAGGCTTTTGGTAGCATCCGGTCTTTCTTTGTTGGTGAGAATACAGCAAGCAGTGAGGCAAGTTGTTTGAAGATGATGTTGAGAAGACATTTTTTGTGATTGAATTAAGCAAAAGTCACTGTTGAAACGTGTTTCAGGAAATCATCGCTACAATTGGTACAAGAAAGAACAAGATGTTTGTTTGGCAAGAATTTGACTACCACTTGAATAAATGCCATGCAACTGAGTGTTCACATATTGAGCATCTGCAAAATGGTAAAATGCTGTAATAAACTTGAAAACTTTTTCAAGAAAACTCTGCGATAATGTCAATGCCTTAAAGTTTTGGTTCAGTACATCTTTAAAACTATTTCTTTTGTATCCTTCCAGTATGAATATGTGGAAATTAAGATGAAAGATTTTTTTGTAATGTAACAATTAAAAAATAATCACTATGCATTTGAAATGTCAGAGTTAAATACTTGGGAATAATATTGGTTAAGTGTTCGCTGATGTTCCCACTGGTTTCTGGCAATAAACTCATTCAGACAAGAATCTCTTGGAATTTTAAGAGTCTTTTGATTCTCTTTAATTCAAAGGAATGTCTAAGCTCTTCAAAACTAGTATTTTCTTCTTTTTATTAGTTTGCTAATAAGATTTATATGATCATTTGATATGTTAAGATAATTTGGAACCTCTTTGTTATTGCTTGCCTACTTTCTTTTCGCAGTAACTGTTTAAAGGCTTTGGCTTTTAATGCTGCTTATTAATTAGGTTCTGCTTAAGTGAAAATTAAGCCAAAAGCAAAAAAATCTTTTCCAAAATGTGTCCACTGACTGTGAACAGTAAACAAATAGTGAAGCATTTGGATAGATTTGATTGCCTGTTCAACTTTTAAAAACATTTTACGCATTATCGATGGAAGTAAAATAGTTGTTTACAAATTTATGACATCAAGTAAAATATATTTTGTTTTCTAAGTTCTCTGATAATTATCTACTGATATGACATCAAATGGCTTTCATATTTCTTTTTAGCATTTATCATAAGAATATACACAGGATCTGTAAAGTATTTTTTTGAGTTGTCTTATTGGAGAACTTAATGTCAAATGTTTTAAAGAACTTTCTGTAGCATTGAGTCTTCTAAGTTAACCAAAGTTAAAGAGTGTTGTCTTTGACTGTGAACAAAAATAAGTCATAAAATTTAATAAGCTTATAATCATATTAGTTAAAAATTGAAAAGAAATATCAAATATTTTAGTAGCATTTAATGACAATACTAAAGATTGTCATTTCATATTACATTTTGAAAAGTTATTTTTAATTCAAATGACAACATATTCAACATTGATATCCAGTATATTTGATCAAAATTTTTATTAGTTTATATTTCATTTTGAATTTGCAAATAGTGTTTCAAGAAAATCTTTGATTTTTCTCCCAAAACAAAGTATGTCTGTGTGATGGATAACTTTTCTCATTAATATCATCCTCATAGACTGTGAATTTAAACTAAATTTTTGCATGCACACTTACATGTCTGTTGTGATAGGTCCAGTTTTATACTAACAGACAATCTTGCAAAATTTTGTCACATTCAGAAAGTTTTTTATAATTTAATTTAAACCAGATTTATTTATTGTATACAAAAGCTAACAGTGACAATTGAGGTGACCGTGTGTAACAGGTGTTGTACTGAAAAGAAAACTAATTACTGCATTACACTTAAACTCCTACAGGTTGACCATGTTCGGAACAGCAGGCTCTGAGAGCTGGTTCCATGTGCTTCTTAATCCATATTTAATAAGTGGACACAGCTGTTGTCTATCTCGGATATAAATAATTGTTTATTTTCAGTAATAGCCAAATGAAATGATCGTATATTGGACACAATCAGATTATGTATAAAGAAGTAAAGAATGGGTGAAAGGAAAAAAAACCCACAGATGAAGGCAATCTTTAGTTACTATAGAAATAGAATCCTGGGAGAGAAAATGATGGCTTAAACCAAATACATTAGGATTAAGCATAGTTCAGCATGCCTTTAATGTGCAAGCCAGGTTCATGCTGCAACATACTGTGATTTAAAAGGTTTTTCCTCTTATTTTATGGTAATTTGAGGATAAGCGGTTTTGACTCGGTTACATGATGCTTGTTTATTTAGGTAGATACACTCACACTCTATCTGTTGAATTTGCATTGTACCAATTGGTGGATTTTGGACTAGTTACTTCCAAGTATAATGCAAAAGTACATAGATTGGAAAAATGGATTTTTACTCTTATTGTGAAAAGTTATATATATATATTCATAAGTGTTACCTGATGTTTGCTAAATTGAACTTAATGCAACATAAGGCTTTAGGAGATGGACATCTAGTGAAGATCAAACTGATTACATTAGCAATGATTGACTTGGCTAACTTGCAAACTATTTCTCCATTGTATGGGGCCCACCTAAAATGTTAAATATATTGATCAGTTTTAATATAGTCCCTGATAATCATCTTGGAGAAGAGACTTTCTGGGATGAGGTGTATTCATTATTTACGTTCAAACTAACTCATTCACCTTTATTCTTATTATAACAACATTTGGACCACTGTTCCCTCTGTACATGCCTATGGTTATCTTGTTTTGTTCTTTTCAGTACTTCTCAGTACTAGTGGATAAAAGACCTGGTTCATGAATTTGGTGGCATAATAATTGTGAATTCAGTTCCTGGATCAGACAGTACAGACTTTGACTCACTGGTAGCAGATCATACAATAACTGAGTAGTACTAAATAAGAACTATTTGAAATATCTCTGTACATGGACAGTGCAACGAGAACAATCTTACCCTCCCCAGATTAAATAAAGTGTTCAGTTGGAAATTCTCCAAAGTTTACCTGGATCTGTGACAACAGCCAAAATGTTGTGATAACAACAACAAAGCATGGGGACATTAGTCTGATTGTAAAAGAGAATAGACATCTTTTAGTTTCGTTCCAGCCATTCACTGCAGGAACAAATGGATAGAGACTGAAGATTTTATCTGTTAAATATAATTTTCTCCTTGAAAAAAATGCTGATTTTGTCAAGTGCTTTTATAAAGGTATTCTTGCAATATCGATCATTCAAATATTAACAAAATTAAAAAATATTTTATTTTGATAGTGCGCATTTCCTGTTTTATCAAATGCAACATATAAAGGATCAAATGATTCAGTTTGTACATGCACACATCTCTGTATGCTTACATGCATGCACTTTACCTAAATATTCCACCAATCTCAATGTGTACATAGTATTTCTTCAATATTGTAGATTTTAAATATTGATCCAAATTTGATAATCACAGTTCTTAATATTGACAAGGGGATTTCACATGCAAATTTATCAATAGCTATGTTTCAAAACTTAATTCCTCTCCCCTACAACATAAGTGTTCTATAACTGAACCTGCACCCAATGTGTGACAGAGTTGTAGGCGTTTAAAAGGCATTGTGAGTTTTAATAGAGTTTATTTGGAATCCATCAGTCCAAATCTGATAACAAGTGTAATACAAAAGTATCTCTCATATACTATCAGATCTAGTACCAACCTAATCAATACAACATTCTCAAGTACTTATTGAGTACAAGATGATCAAAGACTCAAACAACAGTATTTGCTTTGTACTATATTTATCACAATGCAATCTTGTCATCATCTTTAAACCTGCTTCTGGGGTATGACTCTTGTGTTTAGGCAAATGACTGATAAAATCTAAAATATCTTTTGGTAGATTTCAGTACCAGGAATTGAATTTTATATCTCTAACTTCTCATCAAATTTAGAAGAAAAACACATTTCATGATTGCCATTGACATTTTGTTGTTGGTTTGTCTCTCCTGGATAGGACACCCCTCTCAATCAATACATATAAACATTCAAACAAAAGGAAGTACTGAAGTGTTCTCATCAAATCCAGAAGCCCTAAATCTGTTGTTTGGCTATTTGGTCAGATTTTGAGAATTGGATCAAGTCAGAAACTCGTGTGTGTGTGTGTGTGTGTGTGTGTGTGTGTGTGTACATATATGTATGTAGTAGAGTAATACATTTCAGATGCATCAAGGAAGGTCTTCAGTGATGCACTGTCTTCATTGCCAATTTCGGGTTTTGCATCATATCGGCTCAAACAGCAACTCCTGCAACAGTGACCTGATTCCAAAAGATTCAGGCTGCCTCCTTGATAGCATTGTGCTACGCACCTCGACATTGCAAAAAAGGATTTAAGATATGGCTAGGATTCCAACCGTTCTTATTGACATATGTCAGTCAACATCAGCCAATGAAATAAAGACTTTCCCCCCTTCCCTCCTATATAGTCTTGTCTTTTGCTTCATCCGGTTTTGTTTCACGCTATTTTCCCTGGAATTCATAACGAGGTAAGCTGGACTTGTTCTTGCAAAGTTCAATCCAATGCTTTACATTTAAATTAAATACTAATTCGATAACTAAACCTTACCACTTACACTACTTTCCAAAAAAAAAAAAATACATTAATAATACTTACCATTCTATAAAAATCTTAGTCTAACCCTATACACTTAACCAAACTAAATTAGAAAAATGCGATGCACGTTCAAGCCTCTACATTTAAAAGTGCTCTCACATACTCTCCTACATGCATGGACGCTCAGATAAAACCTATCTCCCATTTACATTAATTTATGAAACCGTTCATTACAAAATTATCTCATACTATTTATTTGAAATTTCTTACTAGTTATGTAATCTATCAATTAAAACAATACGATGGCCTAATCTAAACAATGTATGTATAAAAAACAAGTAAAGCCACAAACAGAAAAAGAAAGATAATATGGTTCAACCCTCCTTCTGTAAGCTATCCAATGTAAATATTGGCAGATACTTCTTGAACTTAGTCTCCGAAACAACATGGTGGATTTGAGGAAATGATTTCAAAGTATCATATCAACTATACTTGCAAATCAATCTTATTTTTACAGAAGATTCAGCAAGTTCAATCTCTGGGCCAGGCAGTGTCTACTTGAAAATGAGGCAAGCAATAACCAAGCTGTACTAAAATAAAAACTAGATAAGATATCTCGAGATATGAGAATGAGAACAATCTGCCCCATAGATTAAATAAAGGGTTCAGTTCGAAATTCCCTGCAAGTTACCTGGATCAGAATACACCTGATGAAGGCAAGGCACAATAGTTGAAACATTCTTATAACAACCACCAAAATGAGGATGATAGTCCACATATAAATAATGTAAATAAGTAGATTCAGAATACAGAAATTTAATTTTCTTGTAAAAACTTTGTGTATTCTCCTTCAAAACCTCAAGCAATATACACATTTTTATACTCTCTTGTGGTCTTCTTGAGGATATTTACTTCTTGATGGCTTTCCTCTGATTTCACCATTTCCCAAAGTCTCATCCCACTTTGCCTGAAGATTCCAACCTTTCACTTTTGAACACTGAATTCCTCCTCCTCTTTGTCTTTTTGCCTCACTGGGATATTTATCATTTAATACTTACCTTCTCTTCCCAGTAGTGACAAAAGAAAGAGCATTAGTATCTACTTAGCTGTTTATCTTCAGTTGTGAGTTTTCTGGTAGTATGTATGAGTGTTTTTATAGTATTATATACGATTGTATGTCTGTGTGATTATATATTTTTGGGAAAGTTGGTTTCAATGATTTTGTTTGTGTGCATCCATTTGTGTATATTTGAGCATGTGTGTGCTTTAAAAGAAATAAATAGATAATCCTTTCCAGGCTAAATTTATTTCTAAATTTTAGCCTTTTCAGATAGCTCAAATGTAAATTCAATTTGTATGCTATCTACAGAATTCAGTCCCTTAATACCATGTGTGTGTGTGTGTGTATATATATATATATATATATATATATATATATATATATATATATATATATATATATAATGCATAAAAGGTTAATGGTCAGGGTTGAATTGGACCAAAGAACAGTAGTATTAAAAAGTGCTCAAAATACATTTAAAAATAAAAAATAACATGTAGAGCTTTTAACTTTAGAAATTAGGAGATCAGTTGATTTCACTACCTTGGTTTCAACTTTACAGTATCCTTAGGTCATTTTTATCTTATGAGGCTGTTTAAATAGTATGTACATTTCAATTAACCCACCAATACATTTATAATACCCTTACTTTTCTCCTTCTCTCCCGCCGCCTTCTTATCCTTCTCCTCCCTTTCTGTCACACCCAACACTGTGCGTTTATTTATTTTAAAAAATAATGTAGCGTTCATTGTTTTTTTTTTGTTTTTTTTTTTAAATAAAGCATTGGCGGGTCAATTCATAAAAATTGCCTGAGGATACTGTAAGGTTGTACCCAAAGTGTATAATATTTATATATATATATATATATATATATATTCTGGTAGAATTATGTAAATGCTATATGGCAGTCATTTTGACTTATGAATATCTGGTTTTGGTTGTTTCCATGAAAATCAAATGCAGTAAAATTATTGAAAAATATAAAATATATTGCAAAATATAATTGTATCAACAGGATATTCTTGTCACTTGATCTTGACCAAGTGCTAATGCTATTGAAGTCCAAATCATCATTGGATCTAAATTCCCCCAGTTGAATTCATTTGGCAGTCAAGAAAGGCTTTGCAACCTTTCTGGCCGTTTATATGTTTATACCTAGTTGTCATGATACTGAAATTTGATTATCTATCAATGAAAAGATCACAAAATAAAGCACTAAATTTGATGCAAATCACTGATGCATGAAAGCCACAATGTTGTTTGGGCTGATTTAATAGTGTATGCCCCTCAACAGCCAACTGGTATTATTAAATTTGGTTGTATACAAAAGCCAGTGTTTGGCCAACCAGTTCGATGTTGTCCATTTGGAAAGGGTTAAAAGGAGGATATACATCATCTGGTATATGTAGATATATAATCTGAATGTTTCATTCAATTTCTTATTTGATATCCATGACTGAATAACAATTATATCTATACACAAAACATATGAATAGTAATATATGCATATATATTGGCACTTGCACGTGTTTTTTAAAATTCAGCATCACAATGAAATGTAGATTCTCTCACAGTTACAATAGGTTTGTCTTCATAATTTAACCCTGAAGATGATCTTGGAGGAGATTAAAAGTACTTGGGTTAACAAAAACTTCCCCTAGGTATGGGTTAAATAGCAGGGTGGAATGGGCTCTCTTCTTGGAAAGCAATCAGTGAAGCAAATTCTGAATTCAGATTTGAGGAAGCTTGTTTGAAGATTTTAATTATTTTATCAGTTATTCCAAAAATCATGGCTTGTTCTACACACACCTTCATCACTATAATCAAGTCATGGGTGTTTACTGAACTGGTGAGCCCTCAAATATCAAAATCAATGGGAGAGTCCATTATTATTATTATATAATGCATTGATATGAATGTACATGTTGTTTATATCATCTGTAAATGTATTTACAGATACATTTTATTGAGTTAAAGATTATAGTTATAACTACTAGTAAGCTAATGTGAATAAAATCTGAATTTGTTGATGAAAGCTCTCCTATTTTTTAAGATGTTTTTGTGACATACTTTTCTTAATTAGATGTCTGTATTCTCATAGTTTTTTTCACTTTTCTCTACCTGAACCTGTTTTTTTATATGTTGTCAGCTGGAGCTAAGTGTTGTCTTGATCACAAATAAATTGACAAATTGAATTTTGAAATAAATGTAGATGCATATAAGTTGGTATATTTGTGAAAAAGTGTTTAATAGGTGTATCTATGGGTGTGTGTTACATTGGTATGTATAGTTCTTTATTGAATTGCATACATTTCAAGATATTTTTCTTGGTTGATATTGTGCCTTTTTTAATTTATGTGTATCTGTGCATTGATTTATGCATATATCTTATAGATTTCAGTAATGTATTTATTCATATATATATATATATATATATATATATATATATATATATAAATTCAGATATAATTAAAATATATCTGTAAAGACAATAAAAGACTAAAAGACAACTTTTCTTTACCAATGCATTTCTTCCCCTGATGAACATTATCAAGGTAAATGTATTTATGAACATATGACCTCCTTTATGCAATGCATTTGTTATACATGGAAGTAATTTCAACCATAACTTTGATCTCAATATATATATATATATATATATATATATATATATATATATATATATAAAACAAAAAATGAGTTACATTTCAGTTAGACATTGTTGTATATGTCTGAATGTTTATATAAAAGATATGTATAAACATATTAAATTATATATATGCTTTTTCTATATCTATGATAGATTAGTAAACAGGTGCATGCATGTGTGTATATTAAGGAAAAAGTATGTAAAAGCTCTGAAATCACACTTTGAAATGTAGAAAAAGTTGGTAACATGGACATTATTAGATGAATTTGCTGGTGGTGGACAATTTGAATTCTTGTTCTGCCTAATTGTAATCCTCAGCCATCCCAATAACAGACAGGGCAAGATGCAACAGTTCAACTTCCAGGTGATCTACAGACATATTTTCCCTTCAGCAACTGTCCTAAGCAGAAGTGACTCCATGAACCAAAAATACAAGAAATAGAATTTTGATATAATTATCAGTGCGTGAAAAAAAGCAAACAAAAAGTAAAGGAGAAATATTGCAAATATAATTGCTTACTGATTATGTTAAGCAATGTCATCCCAATATCCACAGCTCTCTGATATTTCTGGGTACAGTACCTTGCTTGTGAAGAAACCTCTCCACTACATTCCATAAATGCTCAATTAGGCTCATGTCAAGAAAATTCAGTGGTCATACCTTCATTGGAAGTCTTTAAAATGTTCCTCAAACCAATTTTTGGCAATGGATGGTATAGTGCTTTATCATGAAGGAATAACCTATTGTTATGTGGATTCCATGAATGTGTGCAAATAGTTATCAGACAATGATGGGTTTAGGTGGATCAATGGATCTAACACATACAATTTGAACACACTGCATACCATTATGCAAACAGTACCAGCTTGTATGGTACCTTGTTGAGAACTGGAGTCTGTAGACTCATGGGGTTTGCACCACACCCGATCCCTATCATCAACCTGAAATAAGAGTAATTCATTGGACCCTGTCACATTTTGCCAGTCCTCTAAGACCAATTAGCAATATCACAAGCTCAAGTGAAGTGCTGTGTCTGGTGCCATAATATTAACAGAGGGGGCATCCTAGTGTGTTTTCTACTCCCACATCCCATGGAAGCTAAGGAACGCTGAACTGACGTGAAATTTGATAACTCCTGCATTAAATATGGATATGATTTGAGCCTGTGTCACTTATATATTAGAGCAGACAATTCTAGCAAGACACTGCTAGTCATGACGACTACAGTTACTATACTGTCCATGGTATACAGTAGTACCTTCTCTAGGGTATTCCTGATATATATCACTATAGTTTGAGGGATCTAAAATGTCCCTACAATTTAAGAAAGGGAATATACCATCTGTTTAGCATCCACTGTTAATTTCCCATTTGAACTTTGATCATGCACAGCACCTTGTCATGAGCAGCTTAGCTGGTGTTCACCCTGACTCAGATGATGTCAGAGTAGAATTGATATAATTCAAGACATTTCATGATGTCAAAGTACAGTGGTGCCACCTACCATTAACTTAATGACATACTATCTCATAACTTTTTTCATGTCTTTGTGTGTATGTATGTATGTATGTATGTGTGTGTCTATATATATATATATATATGTGTGTGTGTGTATGTTCTGTGAATCTCATTTTGTTTTTGTTACAAATATTTACAAAAACATGGTGTGAGAATTTATGCAATTTGGAAGTTGATCATCATATTTTCAATAAGTTATATATAAGCATTGATATTCATATTATAATTTCAGGTATATAAAGTTTGCCATAGATCTTAAGAAGGGTATAACTGCAAAAAAGTAACAAGCTTGACCAATAGGAATGCATTGTTGGAAATTGCAAAAAACAGTTAAAGAACAATAAAAAAAAATGAAATATTGGCAAGATAAGAATAAAGAAAGAAACTGGTTTGAAAAATGTCACAAAAAGAGATTTGAGAAAAATTAAAAGGGATATACTAATTATCTGAATTTGTTTGGCCTTGTTAGAGATAGCAGCTGAATGGCAGTCTGGTAAAATGATGTCTGACATGAACATGCATATGAAGTAGAGGAGTACCAATGGATTCATCTATGCAGATATATCAGTTGATATTCATTAATTCTTTCTGAACATTTACAGAGACCAAATAGTGAATGTAAACACAGCTGATAGGTGATGCATGTCAGCAGTGGCAACAGCAACATGTGTAATAAGACCCCTTCTTATTGGCCTTGCACAGCTGTCAACATAACAAATATACATTGCTAGTGAAAATACCAAGCCAATGATGGTGTTTAAAAGCTGAAAACTTGCTCTATCCAACAGTGTTATTTTACTCTGTTGTAACTTTAAAGGGAAATAAATGGATAGTATTACTTTTGGAGTATCCTCATGCATGCATGTGTGTGTACATGTATGTATGTAAATGTTATATATAATATTTATCTTATATAAATATTATATTTAGTGAGCACATGTGTTTGAGTAGATACCTGTTTTTGTTTTATTTTTTAAATGGATAGGACCTTACTGAAAGCCACATTTTCTTTTAATAAAATTTTTGGTAACACAGACTGGTAGATAGATACCAATTTGAATGCCTACTCAAATACAGGTATCTATTAAATATAACATTTATAGTGATAGGAAATCATTTTGGATAAAGAAATCCAATAATTGCTTCAAAATACACAAACATGCAAAAAAAGTGTCTTCCCAAAATATATACACATTTTGTTTTGTTATCACATCTTTGGGTATTATTGAAAAGCTAAATGCTCTTAAAATAAATTAGGTAACTTATTAAACCTAATGTTCTCTTCATTGGCTCTTTATGTTCAGTCTTCTTGCAATATGAGCTACAGAATTAAGACACTTAAACATTTGAAATAAAGCATCATTTAAATACCAACATTTAATGTTTCTTTATTTGTTTATTCTCAAGTGCAGCTTAAGTGTATAAATCATAAGTATCTAATAGGTATAAATGTCTTCTTTGTTCTTTGCTATTCAAGTCTATAAAAGTCTTCTTAACTCTTTGTAGCTAATAAATGTGTGTGCTTAAAGCATCCACTTGAATTATATATATTAAATTGTTATCCTCTACAATGCCATAATTTAGATTTGAGTTGAAACTTTAGCTCCAGGCATGCATATTAACTACAGCATAAGTGTTTTTACAAGGCTGTTGCCAGATGAAATATATCAATCTTGAGCAAGTTTCTGAAGCCATGTACTTGCTACAGCTTTTAAAAAAATGCTAAAGTCAATAAAATTACTAAAAATGGGAATGAGTCAAAAAACAATGCTTAGATTTATAAATACATCGCCAGGCAAATTTAGAAACTGGAATTACAGTACTTGTGTACTTATAAAATCTACTCTTTTGTTTTTTGAGTTTTTTTTTGTCCACAATCCTAGTCACAGCAAGCTCATTGTGGAGCATAGGGTTAAAGCCATACCAAGTAATACCATTGCAGTTTCAGTAGCTAGTGTATTTTTGATTGTCATTAACTGTTAAGCCACTCACAGCTCCTGCCACCCAAGAAGAAAACTTAAACTTTAGCCCTTTCCAGACCTACTCTCCACATCACACACTTTGGCAATAATTTCAAACACCTTCTGATGTCAAACTACTACTCTTGGGCATGTCTTTCAAAGCCTCAATACTCAATGCATGCAGTGCTTCTAATGTACTTCTTCCAGAACCCTCTATGGGTTTAACACATTCATGTGCTTATATTAAGAATCTGGCATGACATGATTGGCTTATCTAAACATCTTTGCTATGCTCTCTATTAGAGGACACCCCTCCCACACTTGACTGAAACTTTCCCTCTCTGCCTCATCATCTCACAGCCCTATCAGATGACACCAGATGGGAACAATTCCACATCATTTCTCACTCTGTGGCACTTGAATTACTTTTATTTAGAACAGGGTTTTCACTTGTGGGCCCTCTATGTCTTTCATGATGTCCCTCTATACCCCTAACTATACCTTATTCACATCCCTTATTCTATGAGAAGGTTGAGAGATAGGCAATAGGGATTCTTCACTTATTCTTTGTATTTTCTTCTGGGCAGTTTCTTTGCCTTTTTCTCTGGCTTATTATCTCTACTGTTTTATTTTTTCACTAATTTTCAGTTTTCCTGCTGTATTCCTTGCCTTTTCTGAGTTTCATTGTCTTGCTCTTCCTCTACTTCTCTCTCTTGCACTCTTCTCTTTCCTCTTTTTATGCTCTTGCTAACACTCTTTCTTTCTTCTTTTTCTATCAGTTTTATAAACTTTGTTTATACTCTCCCTTTCATCCACTCTCATGTTTTCTTATATTTCTCCCTTACCTTTTCTCTCTATCCCTTTTCTTCCTTCTGCCTCTATTTTCTCGATATCTCTTTTGATTTCTTTTCTTTTTTCTTTTTCTTGCTTGCTTCTTTCTTCCCCTTTTGTTTTCCTTTCCTTTCCTTTTCTACTTTCAACTGTCTTTTACTTTTCAACTCCTCACTTTTTTCTTGCCAGGAAATTCAATTCTTTAGTTTTGTCATCTACCATATGTGTGGAAGTCTCTACTAAATAGCATCAACCAGGCCTTCTTTCACTAAGCAAATATTCCCAACAAATACATAAATATTTGGTAGACCAACCAGAGAGTTATTTACTTAGATTTTATTTTCTTTTTCTTAACTCCACTCTTCTTAGCACAACCCTCTTATAAGAATTCCCTTTGCTTTTTCATTTGCTCTACCCATCAGCTTCATATCTTAGTACCCTGCCCTCTTTCTTCTACACTCTCCCAATCTGTAGGTCTTCCTTCTCACCTCTTCTGCTTCTTACTTAGTCCTTAACCCTCTTTCACTCCATATCTCTTTGCCTGTACCTCTTCTTTGCCTTCACCACCCACAAAGTGACAGAAAGAAAAAAAATGATCTCCTGCCCAACCCCAGATTATTTCATCTGAACATTTGTTTATATTGTTACACACCAAGAGATGTGTTTGCTTCCTTAGAATGGGGTTTGCTATCAAGATGCTACACACAATATCTTGCAGGGCAGCTAAATATCAACTGACAGAATAGAAAAAAAATAAGACACTATGAAAACTTGATTTCAGCTGAGGACAGGAAGGGCTTCTTGGAATTTTGAGCAATCATTACTTGACAACTGGAAAACTAGGTGTCAAAAAGCATTTGGTAATCTGTAACCCTCAATTTGTAATGAATCTTGTTTTCCTGTACAGGACAATACTTTTTTCAAATTAGAATGTAATTTTTGTGCATATTCAGTAATCAAGGTCTCAATTTAATGATGGAAAATTTTTAGTGAATTGACTAATTTCTTACAAATGTTATTACATTTGCTAAATGAATGTAACAAATATTTTTGTCAGTATGGCTTACAACAACAAAGCAACAACTGTCTAATTTGGTATGATCATATTAAATAATCTCAGATAGGTTAGTCAACTTTGTAACTATTAATTTGTCTTATTCCATTCCTTATATTTATAAGTCCTGTACACAATGCTACTGTAGTTTCTTAACAAGTAGGCCTTTACAGAATAAAGCTCACACTCAACAGGTTTTGAGTTAGCTGTCCTTATCCTGAACTCACAGCCAAGCAAGGCTATAGAGCCCAATCTGTTGTGCTGCTAACCCTTAGTTAGGAGGGAGAAGAGATGTATTCATTCCTTTTCAAGAAAAAATATAAAAAAATGAATGCAACAGCTTAAGCTGGAATTTGCTTTTGACATGCTGATCCCGCTTTTCATACCATTAACCATTGCACTACACATGCACATTCCCTATAATGTTTAAAAATTTCAAAAGATATATCTAAAGCAATAACTAAAGGTTGCTGTTAAGAAAGACAATTTCCTAATGAGAATGGGTTTTATTTCTCTTTAGCTAATTAAAGAAAATAAGAAATTCTAATATTATCGTTGTCATGACTAATGAAACAAGAAACTCAGTCTCATATAAGTAACATGACATTTTATTCAACTCCAGACTTTTTTCAATTACCCTTGGCAAGTCAATGTGCAGCCCAAGGGTCATCTCCAAATGTGGACTCTACATGATCTTAGAGACTCCTTTGCTGCCTGTTTAGTTGGTATGTATATATATTTGCCTGTCATATGAGTGCAAAAATCTATTCTGACATGATCTGGAATGAGACACAAACTACTAAATTTTACTCATTAGTTTTGTGAAAAATCAAAACTCTTTTTAATATTCAAGTAAGAATTTTAATGTTCTTTCCTGTTCAACCTAATGTAAGATTGAAGTAAAGAAAACACTGGGAAAGATGAAAATATTAAGATAAATTCATGTCATAAATTGAAAAGAAAATACCGTTCTGAAGATTATTATATGATTTCATCTAAAAAGAGAAAAAAGAAATAGCTTTAACATTTAGTTATGATGATTTTTGCACAATAATGCCAATTTCTCTCTTCAGACTTTTAAGCATTCATCTTTCTACATAATTTACTGTTGCTCATTTTAGTAAAAATATTAATGAATACATGACATTCAGCATAATCTTTTGATCTATAAAGAATATAAGTAATATTTTTTAATTGTATATCATCACATGAAGAAGCTTCTGGTTGTTTCATCATTTTTATGTGTTCTGTCCATTCAGGATGTTAGTGATGATGGCTCTCCACAATTTCCTGTCCTTTGTAGCTCTTAATAAATTTTGTCTTTTTGCCATCCATTTACTTAAGTTGGCTAGGTAGGTTATGCACTGTTTTCCTCTATCACTCTTACCTTCAGTATGTCCTGCTAGTATCAAATTTTCCAAGCCCTCTTTCCTCATTACGTGCCCTATTCAACTATCTCTTTCTGATATTAGATATAAGTGTCCTTTTTGTTTCCATTTTCTCTAAAACTTTGCCGTTGCTCACATGTTCAGTCCATGGTATTCTCAACATGCTTTTATAGAGCTACATTTCTGTTGGGTCAAGTCTCTACTTCATCAGTAAGGAAATTGTTCAGCATTCACTGACATATAGGAGGACTGATATTACATAACAGTTCAGTACTCTTTTTTTGTTTCTAATGAAAATTTCCTGTTTCTTAATACTTTGCTTTGATTTTGGAAGACATCTTTTGCTATCCCAATGCATCTTTGGATTTCATTATCTCACTTTTGGCTACTACCTGATCATTCACTGTGCACCACTGAACCCATTTTTCTCCATGTTCATTTAGGTACCCTTCTCAGTTGAAATTGAAAAATCAAATAAACTTCTCCACACCTGTTTCGCAAAATTAAAAGCCTTAACAGCAGAGAACAATGCTTAACTCAAATAACACAACTTAATTGTGTTCTGGTTGGTCTTCCATACTTTATAATTAGAGCCTGATTATAAACACAAAATTACATTTCTTAATTACTGCGGGTCTTCTGATTAGTCAAAACGATACAATTTACAACGCACTAAACAAAAATCTATCTCATCAGGACACTTACAAAACCCGATGTGACTTTTAACTAATTTTATAATAAACTTGTTATTTATTTAATTATAATAGATTTTTACATTTAAGTTCTTAAAATATAATAAAATTAGTTGAAGAGCCATATTCACTTTCGTAAATGTCCTTATGAGATAGATCATTTTCTATCGCTTTGTAAATTGTATCACTTCGTCCAATCAGAAGACCCGCAGTAATTAAGAAATGTAATTTTGTGTTCATAAAAATCGTTAAAATGGCCATAATTAAAAAGTACGGAAGGTCACAAGCAATAAAACGTCACGTGGCTTGTGTAAGCGCTCTCCACTGAATGTCCATTTCATTACTGCAAATTCTTCATGCGAAACATATGTTGAGCATTTTGAATTAGCGTTTTTACTAATTAAAATTTTGAACACCATCCTTAGCCACTTTCAGCAGCAACATTACTATATT
>OZ038480.1:65818928-65826428 GCA_964036315.1 Acanthosepion esculentum | reverse complement strand
GTTCTGCAACAAGTAAAAAATTCCCAATGGTCCATGTTGGTATTCCTGGAACCATAATTGGTCTTTTCTTTACTGTGTAGTCTGTCATTACTGGTCCTGACAGTGCATTGATTTTGACAAATGTCTGTAGAATGTGACCAAGCCTACAGGTATGAGTATGTGTATTTGACTACAGTTGCTGACATGTTATCACCACCAGCATGTCACATACACAGTAATTCTCTGAAGTGAACAGCCAACCTTATAACAAATCCACAATCTGACCCTTCTCAAAAGGCTCTAATTCAACAGAATGAACATATAAGTATCTTTATTGCATGACAAAGGCTTACAATAGACTCTTTCACCATACTGAATCTTACTGCAGCATGTATCACTATCTAAAGCTCAAATATAAATGATGCACTGGTAGTAGATCATTGAAGACTTTGAAAATGTGAATATCTAAACACTAATCTCTCTCTCTCTCTCTCTCTCTCTCACACACACACAAACACACACACACACACACACACACATATATATATATATTTTTTTCTTATTGCTATAAATCTCTTGAAATCATTCTACCAGGAAAGAAAAGTTTCCACCTTTTACATCTCTTCTTTTTTTTTTTTTGTGGGTTTGAGGTAACCCAAACATTTTGGCAGCACCATGTTGGCAGTATCAGACTTTGTATTGCTTGGATAGCACATGAGCACAGCTAACTAATTCATGTGAATAACTGATTATATTTTACATACACATTTGTTAAGTGGACAAAAATCTAAAAAATTGGTTCAGCTACATTTGATTTTACAAAAAAGTAAAAGTTTTATTATATTTTCACTTTCCAATTTTCCCAAACAGCTGTTAATTTTTAAAAAAATTTCAATTTAAATAAATCTCCATAATTTGTGACTTCCAAATCTTTCAAATGTCATGAGCCGTGAAGGAAAAGGCTAATTTGAGATGGCAGAAATCAAGTAAAACTAATGCTTCACATTTCAAAGCACTTTATCTCTTCCATTGGTTAATTACATAGGTCTTGAAAAGTATTCCATAAATATTAATGCATTATTGTTATAGATTTTACAAATACATTAATTAATCAGCAAGATACAATTAGTGGTGAGAAGCTTACATGAGATCTTGTTTGTCAAAGCTGGTTTGGCTTCACTTCAGTTATGAATAGCAATCAAACTGATTATTTTCTATTGCACACAATCTGTTTTATTCTGAGATTAAATTTTGCAAGGAGACTTGCTCTGGATAACCTTCATATGCATACATTATCTCTTTCGCTCTCCCAAATTCCAGTGAATTAGGATGATCCACTAAGCAATTTGAGTTTATACCATTCGTCACTAAGTACAGAAGATATGCTACTAATATTTTGGCAACTGATAATCCAGACAAAATTATTTGGCAACACTTGAGAGTTCCATAACAGGTTCATTTTGTTTAATTTAACCACATAACATTCTGGAAATGACTGATAAAAATGCTGTTTGTAAAAAAGTTCAAAAATGCTGTTAAATATGAGAAGTTAACCTGTGATGGGAGAAAGGAGTTGATGAACAAAAGAACATTTCTTCTATGAAATCTTTGTCCATAAGGCAATTTTCAGAGAGCGCTGAGTAACTGCAGAAAAAATGGGTGTAATTAATTGATATTTGATTAAAGATTGCTTTTAGTTTGTTTTTGTTGTTTTGAAAATCAAGTCAAATAAAAAATCAAGTGCACATTTACCATCAAATATTAAAAAAGCTTAGCTACAAATAAATTTAAAATTGTTATCCTTGGAAGATGATATGAATAAACTTTAAGACATTCACTTGATTACCACCAAGCATGGTTTTTAAACTTTTCATTAGTAAAGAAAAAAAATTAAAATGTAAAAGTTTTAAATAAGATTTCAAACTGACCGTGTTATAAAAATGATGAAATGAAGAACAAAAGTTAAGTGTTATGTACTTATAATGATTACATGTCTCAGCTGCATGAATAATTACTTTTTGTTTATTTAAAGTTACAATGCATTTTTATGGTTTTGCCTGAACTTTTGAAAGAAAGTCTTATACAATGATATGTTCAAACCAGTTTCCTTATTGTTGTTGTTTTTATAGTTGTTTGATAATTCAATTTTATATAAGGAAATACTTAACAGCCAAAATTTGCTTTTTTTTATTGAAGAAGGTAAAAAAGAACAATTTTATTGAAGCACAATAGCTTTTTTGTTTGAACCCTTTTGGTCCAAACAAAAACGCTATTGTGCTTCACAAAATAAGCATTTGATAAAGCTTTACTATCACTATTTTAGAAACTAGACCTGTGGAATTGCTGTGGGTGTTGTCAATTTAATTAAGATATCATTATCTTTGCTTATATTCTGATGCAATTACTGAAAGTGTAAGGCTGTTATATGCATATTAAATATAAATTCACGTACATAAAATTAGCGAAATTAATAAAAATAACGAAGTTCAACATGAAAGAAAGAAATCTGAAGAGATGAGATGCTCTCATGACAGAAACTTCAATGATGTTTTTGAACAATGATTATCAAGTCCAATCCTGTTTGCAGTGCATAATGGTCATACACACAAACAGAATAATACTATAATTCTAATAAGTTTTACAAGTATTTTTAGTATTATAAAGAATATTATCTAGAATTGGTTTCACAGTTTATCATTGTACTTCATGTTCAAGCATTAGTTATAGTTATGATAGTACTAATTGTGACAATATTCATATTCTTTGTTACTCTCATTGATCATCTTTTCTAGGTTTCTCTTCCTTATTCAGTATGCATGAAAGAAAATCTCATCTACCCATTAATAAGACTGTGTGTTTGTAGGTCTAATTTCTCTTCAGTGGCACATCAAAGATTATTTAATCATAAGATCTTCAAATGTTCAGAAATATCTATTTAATATATCAAAGGGAAGAAGCAGCACATTTTGTTTATCTGAGCCTGCCACATTTCTCAATACTGATGATCTCTCTCTCTCTCTCTCTCTCTCTCTCTCTCTCTCTCTCTCTCTCTCTCTCTCTCTCTCTCAAGAAAGGAATAAAAAGAAAATATAAATTCTGATATTTGATCATTTGGACATATTTTGAGATGAATCGGGCTCAAAACTTTTCAACACATCTCTCACTCTCTCTCTCTCTCTCTCTTTCTCTCTCACTCACACACACACACACACACACACACATCTTCATTCAAGCATGTTTGGTTGAATAATCTAGACATATTATGTCTATTTTTATTTTAATCCTCTCAAATCCACAGATCACTTTCTTAGTGTTGTAATTAAATTGATTAAGAAAGGTACCATAGTTTTCTCTTATTTTCTCAAATACTTTCAGTCTCATCCAAGGTCATTTTCAGGGCTGATTTGCTAAGACAAAAAATTAATGTAATTGATAGTTGTGAATTCTTTTTTTTTTTTTTTGTAAATGTGTATGAAATGTTTTGTTATAATTATGAATGTGCCCCGTTATAGCCAATTTAAAATTTAACAGTGACAAATAATGTGTATCTAATGAGGTAACTTAATTTATATTTTTTTTTATTGTTAACATTTTAAAATACTCAACCTGCAATTTAAAAAAAAAATTTTTTTGGCAATTTGAGTATCCCATAGCATTGCTTTTATAGGCATTTTAAAACATTGCTGCTATACTCATAATTAATCTTATTTAGTGTTGATTGTATTTTTATATTGTTTCAAAAATTTGAAGTATTTATTTTTTTTATTTTTATGGTGGAGTATACTTGTATTGTCAATTAATATTAATCTAAAATGTGAATGTGTACAGGAATATTGTGCAATAGAATTTGAATCTGACATGTATCATATAAGCCTCTTTGATAATGTTGTTATCATGAAAACAGCATATATATTTACTTTATTGTCAGAGATACAATCTCCCAAAAGACATATACAATGTTGGTCTTTTGCAAAACATTAGTTGACAGAAAAGAGTTATTGTGGTTGATTAAGTTGGTTATATTAAGTTTAGTATAGTATATAATTATTTCTTTCTTTTTTTAATGGGATCAGTGGGGGGATATATTAACACATGAGATTTTAAGGATGTGCATGTGTGTGTGTATGTATATACATATATATATATAAACAAATTATGTGTATATATATATATATATATATATATATATATATAAACAGATACTTAGCCAGAAAGATTTCATTCAAAAGAGCTTTTGTTTATCTTAAATAAGCTTTTGTTTATCTTAAAATTGAAATCCTCCTATAAAAATCTTTTGCCAATTTCTTCATATTTACTAATGTTTGACTAAAGTCTGTGAACATAGTTATGACATTAATTATCAGTCTAGCCTCAACATCTGTTAAAGTTATAACAGTTTATCAAGCAAAGGAGAATTTCAATAAAGAAATTTCTTTGTGTTTTTATATTAGATTATAAAGTATAGTGAATGTTACCTATATAACTTTTAGAATGATTATTATAATAATACCAAATGAGATAAGATACTAAAAAATTTCCTTATCAGCTGTCTATTTTATCTTACTGAGTTTGTCTCCATAATTTACATGGACATTGTGTCCTTTTTATTGGAGAAAAATCCATTGGGTACATTCTTATTCGAACTGCCCTTTTTATTCAAATAAAACACTTTGCCCTAGAATGATTGCAATCAAAATTACTGTGGGAGGGAATTTCCCAAATATTCAATAAAAGTGGTAGTTAGAATAAGGATGTCCTGAGTGTACCCCCCACCACCATCAAATCATCCCCGGCTGTCTATTTCAAACTCAAAAGTACTCCATCAAGTCTACCATTATTTATAAGGTAGTACACTCATTAAAATAACCCATTCTCTTTATTGGTATTTGAATCTTTTTTTTTTTGTTGAAAACTCTATGTTCTTGGTCATAAACATCTTGATCATTTTCTCTAGGAAAGCTGCTTTTATCATTTTTTCTAGAAAACTTATTTTTATTTATCTTAAATCACACTGATTAAAATTTATCTAATTTTGCATAATTCAAAATTGCTTCTTGTAAAAGTGAATGTAATTTTAAAATGATCTCCACAGCATGAAAATCAAGACAGATTTAAACTGAGTTGAATGCGAGGCATCTCAATTAAAATGACTGTTAAATTAAGTGAAATATTTTAAAGCTTGATTGTTTTAAATTGCATTCAAGACCCAGTTCAGTAGAAATCTAACTTGATCCGAATAATTCTAAACTTGAATTAAGCATAAATTGAGGACAACACTTGATCTTAATTCAACAAATTTCACTAACTAGAGCCAGAAAATCTTTAACTAGAATAAAAAAATTTTCAAATCAAGATTGTATCAAGCAGAACAAATGGATAATTTGATTTTGACTCAAATCATAACAAATATTAATTTAGCTTTTAATATCAAATATAGCATACTCAAACAAAACCTCCTGACCTTTGGGAAACTGTAGTAGCACTATTTGAACAACAGAGGATAATTCTTCTTCATAATTGTACTTGCAAGAATACATGAGTTGTAATATGTTTAATCTTAGCTCAAGTCTAAGTATGTATTTTTGCAGAACTATATCATCTTGTGTGTAAATCAAACTTTATTCAAAACTTGAAACTTGACTCACTCAAATTGAGTTAAATTTAGAACAGACCTAAGCTTAATTGCTCTCATCTTAAAAAAAGAAAAGCAGAAAAATTGAGAGTTATGCTGAAAACAAATCTAAATTTAGGTAAGAATATAAGCCTCACCTTTTACCAAGAGTAAAAGCAAGCACAAGGGGAACTAAATATACTGAAAAAAAGACAGAATAGATTTGTGTTAGTATATTTTGAAATGAGATTAAAATCAACAATGACTCAACATAAACAGAATATAAATGTAACTTAAGCTTGAATGCTCTAAATAGAAATCAATATTTTGATCATTATTAACTGGTATATTCTTTATGTTCTAAATTTACCTACACCAACTGTTATTATTAGAAAAGTTTAACTTGATAATAACTGGAAGTACCTGTGGGTATTATATGCACATATACATAATACAATGCACTTGATTATGCAAATTCTATATGCTTATGTATGGTTGTATATAAATAAAGCTTGTATATGTTAATAAACATCACATTTTTGTACACTTTCCTGTTTGTTATCTGTGTAAATGTGTGTATGCATATCCATGTACATTATTACTGTGTCAGAGTATGTATGTATGTGTGTGTGTCTGTATATATATACACATATATATATATATATATATATATATATATGCATATGTATATATATATGCTTATGTGTATATATGTATATATATTATAAATTAACTGATTTAAAATGTTTTTTTCGCTACACAGTAATAACCATGTTTCAAAAATGGAAGCTAAAAGCTTCAAATTTAATTTTGTAATTAAATTAAAAACATTAGTTCCATTTCATCCTCCAGTGAATTTTGGAGTAACTTTTTTTAAATTTACTGAGTTTTAAAGGCACGGCAAAAATCCATAATTCACTGTTTCCAAGGATTCAGAGAAATCCACTCATCCAGACAAGGGGTGGTAGCGTGTTCATTTTCATAAACTTTTGTTGTATCAGTTATTAGTTATGTTCAAAAAAGGGGTTATTTTTAGGTATGGGTAGCGATGTATTTTTCAACAAATTGTGACATCTGCTAAATGCATGTCATCTGAGTTTTTTAAAAATTCTATTGTTAACGGTAAAAAATTCTTACGGCATTTTTTCTATTTATATACTTAAAGATTTTTTGGGGATGTTTAGGTTAGAATACGTTTTATTTAACTACAATTTAAAAAAATTTTCACTTTCAATTTTTAATAGACTATATTTCTTTTTAAAAACAAGTAAATGTATTAGAATTACTTACAGTATATAAAATTATTTTTTCATATCAAGTATAACTATGTATATTACCAGGTTACATTTTTTTAAAATTTTATATATAAATATTATTTAAGTAAAATTTATGACAATGACAGCAAAAAATAGCTAATTTATTTCTCTGATTCTGTAAACTTTTATTTTTTATAAACTTAGTAATATATAGTTTCTCATGTATGTATAAAGACATGGGTCATTTAATGGCCTACATATTCTAGCTTTTCATATTAATTTCATTTTACTGTAGGTGTTTTATTGGATTCTTTTAAGTGCTTGAAGTACTTTGAGGGAGGTGTTAAGGTTAGAATACATTTTATTTAACTACAATTTTAAAAGATGTTTAGGTTAGAATTCATTTTATTTAACTACAATTTAAAAAAATTTTCATTGTTAATTTTAATAGACTATATTTTTTTATAAAACAAGTAAATGTAATAGAATTACTAACAGTATATAAAATTATTTTTTCACATCAAATATAAGTATGTATATTACCAGGTCGCACTTTTTAATTTTATTTTTAAATATTATTTAAGGGAAATTTTTGACAATGACAGCACAAAATAGCTATTTCATTTCTCTGATTCAGTAAATTTTTATTTTTTA